>JAPYZC010005075.1:0-13106 GCA_030522665.1 Ichneumoninae sp. A BG-2022a | reverse complement strand
ATTGCCGTTTCTGGTGGACTGCCCAGAACTCTCGCAAATAAAAAATTATTATACGACGATGAGGATGAAGAATGAATTATCGACGAAAAGTAAAATCGTAACGATCAATTACTATTAATATTGATCCGGTAGGGACTTCCTTGTAGGCAGTGCCGATACATTGTTGCGGGTGGGAGAAAAGAAAGTGCCGATTGCCGTTTCTGGTGGACTGCCGGGGGAGTCTCGTCCAGTGGCAAATCGGGACTTTAATCTGATAATCTGGGGAGAGCCCATGGCCCGGTGTGTCAAATATTACGAACGCGGGTGCCAAACTTTCGAAGTCGGTATCTCTCGGCTCATTCGCCCTCTTCTCATCTCGCGCGAACAGGTTCTCTCTTCTCTCGGCACAGCGGCGGCCGCGGCGGCGACGGTTCGATATATGTAGTTACACGTCCGGCCGTATGCGCGAAGAGCCCTTGGCTTTTTCGGCATGGATAAAGATCGAAAGTTTTTTTTAAAGAGATCGCCGCCGACGCGATCGTGATCTCCGGGGGGAGACGGGGAGAGAGAGGATGGCAACTCACGCGAACTCCCCGTGTGTATCAACCGATATATATCTCGCGGAGCGATGAGGGGTGTTCGATGAATCAGACTCGGACATATCGTGACTCGTGATTGATTTTTATTAATCTTTATTGAATGCATCGATATTGTAACACGCTTCAAAAAAAATATATATATATACATATATAAGATAAAATAAAAAATAAAAAATAAAAGTGTTAAAGAATAAATTTCGCATGAGAGCAGAAATAAGAGAGGGAAAGATGATCGGTTGATATGCAACGGGCTGAATATGCGGGCGAGTGGTAAACAATGCAAGTGCCACACACACGGAAAGAGTCTGTGGAATATCCGAGAGAGGCGCAAGGGCGGCGGAGGGCGAAGGGGTGAAAGCGCATAGGGATCAGCATCGCGGGCCCGGCGTGTAAACTACCGTTCGTGCAGTTCTGCGTTTCTCTCTTTCTTCTCTCGTTCCTTTAAACTCTCCTCGGAGTATGTACGGCGTCGTCGTGCTCTCCCGGGCATAAGCGCGCACGGGGCGAGAGACGGGGAGAGGGAGGGAGACGGAGAATGGGCGAATTGGTATAGAGGTACACACGTTAGAGTGCACTTTGCACACAGTGCGCCCGAGATCGCGCTTAGGTAGAATACATATAGCGCGGAGGTCGTGACGCGCCGTATCTTACATCGGATGTACCGCCAGTGTGGAAACACGGATACGTGGCGTATGCCTCCGCCGCCCGCCTCTCTTGTGTTTTCTATATGCCCTCTCCTCTCTCCCGACTCCCCTTCGAGGGCGCTTCTCTCATCCTCTTCGACGGCTCGGCTCCGAAATAAAAAAAATTAAATAAATAAAAAACGGACGGCCTGTTTTCATTTTCGTTCCAACGAAGATTTCAAGAAAATAACATTTTATGTATTTTATATTTGATATGTATACTGAGGGAAGAATAATTACATCTAAGAATAATTACCAGAGCACATAGTTGTGGGGCGCCAAGGCGCCACCTATGAAGGAAAGTTTCAGATTATCCAAAAATTTTTACCGTAATGTCTGAGTAAAATTCTTATAAATCCGGTAGTTTCTACCATAGGTGGCGCCCTAGCGCTCTACTATTATGTGCTATGGTAAAATCACTAGAGCGATATAGTCATTTTTTTACTAGATTTTCTCTTAGTGTGCATGACGTCAAATTTAACCTTTTGCAAGTCTCCGCCGATACACTGCTTTAAGAAGAAAAAAATTGTTCACTTGTAAAATTTTTTTCTCTGAATGAACTATCACGAACTAAGTTTGGGCGATACAAAACGCAGCAAAAGTTGATGCAATTTACTCTCAAGCAGATATCTTCGGTACTTTTTTAAAAAATTGTAAAATCCCCAAGAAATTAATTGCTTAATTGCAATAAATGTGCTATCGGAACATCTCTCAAGCGATGTAGTCATTTTTACTAGATCCTTCTCACAGTGTGTTATATTTAATATATATTATATGTAAAATATGTTACATTTAATATGTATTATATTTAAATGTGTATGTGTGTTTGGAAGGTGTGGGGAAAATCATACATTGACCTCCGGCGACTGTCGAGAGATGGAGTGAGTTTCTGGTGGTTTTAGCATCGGCGCTCACGCCGCGCGAGATTCTATGCAGAAGAAAACGTTGAATGGTTAGATACGAGTTCTGCGTGATTTACATGACATCGCCGAGTTGTATCGAGAGGTATATGCAGGCATTGAAGAGACTCTCTCGCGAGTACTCGTATACTACACGTTTATAGTATGTATATAAGAGGGAGACGGCCGTATACATATTCCCTCCGTTCTTCTACGCTCGTCGATTCCCTCTCGTCGTGACGCGACTATGCTAACGCGGTGGCTCGCGCGTGGAATACGTTTTACCCCGCGAGGAATATTATTCACTCGACGGAGTGAAACTCTTATTTACTCTACGGTCGTAACAAACTTTTCCAGATTTATCGGTGGAAAGTGTTACGAGTCGACGGTAAAAAAAAAAATGATGTTTGTACATTGAACAAACGTTTCTTGTCAACAAACGCTCACTATATATCTTCTTGGTAGTTTCGCAATTTTTATTTTAACCACAAACACGGGCGTTGTAAAAAAAAATTTAAAAAATTGGAAAATTGACGTATTTGAAATTTCACACTTATGTTAAATCCCTGAATACGAATCTGAACTCAAAATTCAGAAATTCGATATGGTGGATACAAAATTTCAATTGAATCATTTGTAAGGAAAAATCTACACTTCAAAGGGTTAATGCCTGAAGTACTATGTCATTCGGTGAGAAAAGGCCATTAAAAAAAATCTCGTCGTTAAAATTGAATCTGCAAAAGTCAGGACATTTTTTTTAACCAAACAATATCTACGCGTAAATACTTTTTAGGTAAATTTCCTCAATTGCGACATTCTTGTGAAAATTCTTCAGATTCATGAAAGTAATCTCGCTTGGGAAAAATTGATATTCTTCAACCGCTAAACAGGCTTGTAGACTCGTATGGGCAAGCCTTTCCTTTTACCGTGTAGAAATCCGCAGGTAAATAATTTTTAAAAATAATGGAAGAAACTTACCGGTATTCGAGGAAGATCCAGCTTCCTTGACGGTCGCGATGACGCCGTTTATAATAAAATTTTCCTTGACCGTTATTAAGTATCGAGGTCTCTCGCAGCTCGGTAGCCGTTGATTCGTCGTGGATATCGCGTTTATCCTGAGCTCGGCGTCGTGGGTGCCCTTGATGCCGGCGGCATCGCTCGCCGTCACGTTTAGCTGATAGAGAGACGAGCGGGACAGGAGGCTCGGGCGTGCAACTTGCACCTCGCCGGTGCTCTTGTCTATCCTGAATATGCCAGCCTCGTTGCCACTGGATATCCGGTAGGCGACCTGTCCGAAGATACCCGCGTCGAGATCGCTCGCCCTCAGCCTCACGATCGCTCCCGTTACCGGCGTGTCCGTTCTCAGGGTGACGTTGTAATATCGCGGCTCGAAAATCGGACGATTGTCGTTAACGTCCGTTATCTTAACGCGCACGATGGCGGTAGCGCTCAGTCCTCCTTAAACAAAAAATTAAAAATTAAAAATTAAAAATTAAAAATTAAAAATTAAAAAAATTAAAAATTAAAAATTAAAAATTAAAAATTAAAAATTAAAAATTAAAAATTAAAAATTAAAAATTAAAAATTAAAAATTAAAAATTAAAAATTAAACCGATAAGAAAGACTATTAATATCGGGTTAATTGCCTTACTTTGGCAACCGCGAGTCTCGGACCGGTGGAAATTAGTTTTGCGAGAAAGGAAGTGAGAGAAAGATAGAGAAATGGGGAGGAGGCTTTCTAAGAGTTTGTTCCGTCTTACTCTCACTCTCTCTCTCTCCGGCTTCTCGCGAATCGACATAAATCACCGTGGAGAGCTCCTCGCGAGTCCTGGGCGCATTTCGTTCGTTCGCTCTCGGCTCGCTCGCTCTCGCGTTGCCCGGTGCCTTTTTTCGAAGCCAATCAGCCCTGGCTCTCTCCCGAGCTGCCACAGCTACATGAGCTCGCGGTCAGCTCTCTTCTCTCGCTCTTTTTCTCTCGCAGACAATCTCTACGCGGTTTGGCCGGCGAGCTCGCGCGAGCGCGAGAGTACAAGACTCCTTCTCTCCTTTACCCTCGATATATATCCCTGCACTGCACTCTATGTGTCGAGGAACGAGTGCACCGTCTCAAAACGCCCTCCCCTCCCGCGGCGCGAGGTAATACGCACCGTGCAATATTTCAAAGCGTTTTAAATTCGGGCCACGACCACCTTGTCTTGTTTTTTCTCCATTTTTTTGTAACTTTTCTTTTTTAATCTTCTTTAGCTCGCTCTTACATGCGATCGTTTATAGATGCGTGTGGATAAATTAAGGCTTCGGTTAGGTATTTAAAAAACCAGTTGAATCGATCGATCTGTTTTCTATTCCTGTAGAAAAGAAAGAATCAATTGTCGTGAGGAAATTATCGAAGGGCGTCGATGTCGCTTTGTAGATTCGAGATGAGACTCGAGTAAGACGCTCACGAAGAACTCCTATTGCTCCGAAAAAAAGATTTTTCCTTTTCTGATTTGTTTTTTTTTTTTTGTAAAATGAGTGAGGCGGAATTGTATTTTTTGTCCACTTTTAGTTTCAACGCTACATCCGAAGAACTTTTTTATCCCGCTGATAATGAATCCCCGACTTAATTTATAATTTACGATCTGACGTTGGTATTCCATACGTAATTTCGCGCCGTATATTCCGAAGGGGTTTTATGAAAACGTCAAATTAGCTTCTGTAATTAAATTCCTTTACCGATTTGTTTTTTTTGTTTTTTTTTTGTAAAACGAGTGAAACAAAATTTTATTTCTTGTCAATTTTTCGTTTCAATACTACATCCGAAGTATTTTTTTTATCCCGCTGATAACGAATCCCCGGCTTAATTTATAATTTACACTCCGACGTTGGTATTCGATACGTAACGGCGCGCCGTATATTCCGGAGCGGTTTCATGAAAACGTCAAGTTAGCTTCTGTAATTAAATTCCTTTTTCGATTTGTTTTTCTTTTTCGTAAAGCCACTCGCTTTTTATTTTTTTGTCTATTTTTCATTTGAACGCTTTTCATTTCAGACGAAATGTTATTTTCGTCCATTTTTCATTTCAACGCTCCACCCGCAGTATTTTTTTTATCCCGCTGATAACGAATCCCCGGCTTAATTTATAATTTACACTCCGACGTTGGTATTCGATACGTAACTTCGCGCCGTATATTCCGGAGGGGTTTTATGAAAACGTGAGCAGTTAGCTTCTAGGTCCGGAGTAGGCTGAAGGGGGCGTTATACGCCGCGCGGTATCCCCTCGGTAATCTCGTTGCCCCTCGATTCATGAGAGTCGCGGGTTATTCCAATGCTAGAGTTGGATCGGAGCGACTTTGCATCGACTCAACGTGGGGCCCGCTGATATGCGCAAGACCGAATGTAAAACGGGTAATCCGATGTTTAAACGGTTTAACGCCCTTAACTCATAGTAACAAATGGACTCTCCGCTGCTGCTGTGGTGGCGGCTGCCGCTGCAGGCCCGCTCGGTATGGAGCCTCGAGAAAGCCCCGAGGAGATTTATAGGTATGTGTGTCATTGGAGCCGTGCGTCAAGGGCCGCGAAATACTCTCGCGGAGTTGTCGTGCGCGTCGCGACCCTCCGCCGCAATGCACCTCGAACGTCGCCGCCTTCCGTCCTCTTCTTCATCCTCCTTCTCTCTTTATCCCTCCGACTCTTTCTGCGCGAAACTTATTTTATTTGACGATTTTTATATTCTTTTAAGGTCAGTGTATCCACGCACCGAGGAGGAGCAGCGGCCGCAGGAGCAGCAGCAACGACTCGCGAATTCATGAGGGTTCATTAACTTTCCATAAATCACGAGAATTCCTGCGGACGTTTGATTTATAGTTCCACTGTGTCGGGAGTTTCGAGCTCTCTCGGCTCGCTCTCGTGGAATCGCAAAATTGATTTCGCATACAGATTTATCCGGCAAGAGGTTCGGCGCTCTCCCTCTCCATATATATGCATATATATATATATATATATAGTATATTTGGATAAAAACATAATATTATTCATATATTAATAGATTGTGTAATTTATAATGATTATTTCATATTAATTATACCTTACGTAATTATTTAATTTTTTTTGTATGCCCTTTATCGAGATTACGTTTTTGGGCATGTATTGTCAAAAAGTTCATCCCATGATTATCTGTAGCACTATAAAATGATCTATGTACCAATCTCTTAATCTCTCACTATTCCATGTTCCATCAATGATGATACGTGGCGACGATACGAACCGATCAATGTACTCACATCTATCGTTTAAACTGTGTCTCGTTCTCGTCGAATCGCAAAACTTATTTATCCGGCAAGAAGTTCCGCGCTCTTTATCTCCCTACGTATGCATATATATTATATTTGGATAATAATATAATATCATACATATATTAAGATATAGTATAATGTATAATGATAATTACATATTAATTATATGTTATATAATTATTTAATTTTTCATGTTTGAGATTATTGAGATTGCGTTTTTGTGCATGTATTATTTAACAAAATGGATCCCATGGTTATCTAGAGTATTATCAATTGTCAATTGATCAATCCCTAAATCTCTCACTATTCCACATTCCATCAACGACGATGCGAACGGAGCGCCGCACTCGCGTCGATAATTTAAACCGTGTCTCGCTTCGAAAAGTCTCCACCTAATTTGTCTAAAAAACAATAAAGCCCAAGTATCGCGGTCCGCGATCCTTGCCGCCCAGCTCGCTCAACTGTCCCGCCACTTAACCGTTGTCGTCTCTTCTCACACCGCCGTCGCCGACCCGCGGCGCGTCAACGCGCATGCGCACACCTATATCCCCATCGATCTCCTACCGTCACGATTACGCTCCATTACGAGCCGCGCGAAGACAGACACAGAGAGAAAGAGTCCGAACGAGAGCCGGAAAAAAAAAAGAAAGAACTCGAAAGGGGAAATGGGAACTAATAGGAAATCGTTGTCGTGGGCGGCGAACATGCAACTTGTCTCGTATCTCATAACTCGAACATATCGCATATACACCGTACGGTATTACACTCACGGTATTCTCGGTCTTGTCTCGGTATTCGAAACATCAGCGACGGTTAAAAGACACTCGAGAGAGAGAGCGAGCCGCTCGGCCGCCTGGGAAACGGAACGCGCGAGCCTTCTTTAAGAATAGTTATTTCCACACCACGCCGCGTGTGTCTGTTGCATATCCACTGTAATAGGCAACTTGAATTCTCACCAGGTGACGAAAGTTGAATCAAACGAGTCGCGGAACGGCGTCGGGGGACCGAGAGAAAATCCGCGCCCAGCGGCTCGCGTATAAGGAACAAAATCCGACGGCCTTATAACGAGGTGAGAAAATATAAGGAACTGCGCGACGTGGCGAGCGGCGTGCGGCGTGTTCGATAACGAGATAGCATCGGAATCGCGGGAGTTGTCGTATGTAAAACAGTAAATACAATGGGAGTAAATCTCTCTCGGGCTCCGCGCATGTCCGGTCCGATGTTTCCGAGACTTCCGGTGGCGCGGCAATGTCCGCGGGGAGGAACGGCTAATACACCCGGATTCCCAGAGATAGAGCGGGGTACCGGCCAGACCTGGCCGACTCTCGCACGGATGGATCAGCGGACTTTGAGTCATTGTCCTTTCCATAAGGGCAGTTCGAACCTCGCACCCGTTTGAAAATGGCCACGTTAATATAGCATAGCCGGGAACATAAATCATACAGCCCATTACAGAGCTACTAGATCCTGGCAGGCCGATAAGCCTTGCGTTCTCCTTCGCGCCACGAGAGACTGACTCTCCGACTCCGCTGCAACGCGGCCGCGCAGTGTTTCTGCCGCTGCCGCTCAAGCCACCCCGGCACCCTCGCGATTTCTTTTTTTTTTTTTTCAGCATCCTTCTCTACACGATCTTCTAACACCTAGGCGATTCACAGTTCACGCCGCGTGTGTGAGCCAAACGCATTGTTCGGGGCGCGAACGGAGCCCGATCGGAATCGAAAAATAAATAAAAATCGAGGAGATTCATGTGCGCGGAGAGATCGAACTGCTCGCGATGATAATGGATGGTCGAAGAGGTGTTTTCGCATTCTGCAGACATTTATCCTCCGTAATTTCGTTTTATTGTTAATTTTATTATTTTTTTAGCGTTTGTTTTTTTTTATTAAATTAGTTTTCACTTTTAAGGTAAATTGCCCAGTTTGTGGGCCTGTAAATTCTGTTTTGGTAAAAAATTAAGGCTATGCCGCGGTTTCTGACCCTTAATTTTTCTACACATCTAATGAAAATAATGCATATTAGGCATATTAGGTCTCTTTCATAATAGAGTGGTTATAATACCTTTAAGCCAATTAGATGTTTTTTATTGTTTGTACCTCAAATTTGATACTAACATTACATACGAAATGGAATTAAATCCGTTTCAATTGACATTGCGAAATTTCAGAAACCGGGTAAGTAACTACTGCGTGAGTGTCAGAAACTGGGCTCACGCGGGGGTCATAAACTGCGACATGAGTGTCAGAAACCGGGTACACGCGAGAGTCGCAAACTGGGGCATGGGTGGGCCCACAGTGTCAGAAACCCCGGCAATGGACAAGCATTATTAAATCAATATTATCATATAAATCCTCGACTATTTGACTTGTATAATAGGTGAATTTCATTCAGAAAGTTTTAATACACGTGTCGAGACAGTTCATTTTCAGTTTGTCAATGTTACACGTTCCTATTTAATAGAAACCCCACACCGTTGCTCTAAAAGTGTCACAAACTGGGCCGTTTACCTTAGTTTAAAATAAATAAATAAATAAATAATTGTAAAATAAATATGAAAAAAAATGTTTTTTTGTTGTCCGAGCCCTTTTTTTACTCTCCTAAAAGGTGTGTCGATAGGAAGTATATAGGAGCGGTTTCAAGGACAGAAAAATTCTTATCAATGTTAATAATCGTACTGACCTAAATAATTGTAAAATAAATATTTAAAAAAAAATGTTTTTTGGTTGTCCGAGCCCTTTTTTTACTGTACAGACGGTACAAAAGGTGCGTCGACAGGAAGTATATAGGATCGGTTTCAAGGACTGAAAAATTATTATCAATATTAATAATCGTACTGACCTCTGTCGGTCGCTATAACTGGCAGCTCGAGATACTCGGCAATCTCGCGGTCAAGCGGCGATCTCACGCATATCTCGCCGGTGTCGCTTCGAACGAGCAGCAGGTCACTGGCGATGCTACCGGACGCTACGGTGTAGTTGACCATCGCGTTCACTCCGCAATCTGGATCGGTAGCTCGAACCTATAAAAAGAAAAATGACAGAGTCAAATCAGAACGACAAATTTTATTATTCCGTTTTTTTGTTTTTATGAGCTAACCGAGAGTAAAAAGACCGGTATGCGAGTCTCATTCATAATACGTGCACACGGTGACTAATTTTCAAGGTGGGTCGAGCCCGAGCACTCCCACTGTCGCGTCGCGAGGAACGAAGCCCGGCGCGCGAGGGCGGTGACGGACGTCGCCGACGAGCGGCTTCCAGTCGCGCTTCATATTTATGCGCCACATCGGCACCTCCAAGTTGTTCTCATTCCGTATTTTTAACACATCGACGGCTCAATTCAATAGAGTCATAAAATATGGGTAAAAAAAAAATAAAGCCTACATGCCGTTCCGGAGTTGGCCCAGCGATGTCGACTGCTGAGAACCAGAAGGGCGCAACTGCCGTGCTAAAGCACGGGAGTTACGCCCTTATGACTTTCGGCGAACGATCCTGTTAATCGAGCTATTACCGACTACGACCAGAAAAATATGTTAAAAAAATTAATATTCGCGCGAGGGGAGAGTCGAGTGGAAATTTGGTATTGCACGGCACGCGTGACAATGGCGAAGGACAGCGGAGCTGCGAAAGGCCATGCGAACCGCCTCGGAGACACCTGACTGTAACATATGTATGTGCGCGGGACTCCGAGGCGGAAAAAAAAGCAGAAAGAGGGAGATAATAAAGCAGAAGTCTGCGGGGAATGATTTAGTGGAGGTCGGTCGAATAACTTTCCTGCCAACGCTGTTGCCACCTTGAAGTAGAGGAGCAAGGACTGCGCACAGGTATCCCGAGGAGGAGTAACAACGGCGGCGACACACGCAGAAGAGGAAGGGTGCGTTTTCGTACGGTGGAAACAGGGAATTGTTTCCCGCTGCGTGGTATAATGTAAAACACATTGTAATCGTTTCACAATGTAACAATGGTCGATGTTTTTAGTCAAATCGAAGGCACCCACGTAGCAACGATTTAAACTATGTTTGATTTTTTTTTGTTTTCGCAAAGTTTGATCGTAATATTAAAAAAACACTTTGCGCTGTACGGGCGCGTCTGTAGTGCGTCGATAAAGACTCACTATCAATTGCGAGGGTGAAATTCAGTTAAGTAAGTGATTTTGCACGACAAACGAAAAGAAAATTGACAGATCTAGAAATCAAAAGCAACCACAATAACATTCAAGGTTCCACTAAAATGATTTAAGGATCTGTAAACAAAAAAAAAGAAAACTGAAAGATCTAGAAATTGAAAAATTGAAGCAAATAACAAGGATCTACAATAAATTGAAAAATCTACAAAAAAAAATGTAGGGATCTACAAAAAAGTTCAGGATTAAAAAAAAAAAAATCAAGGACAGGCAAAATTGGACCTTTCAAGGACTTTGCAAAGATTTAAAGGCCCGCTCGGCACCTTAGAATCGGTCGGGATTGATTCATCCGAACGATTAGCCGTATCACCCTGACTTATCCTAGACGAGAAGAGGGACGCGTCGTCCCTTAAAGTAGTACTAGCACAATGACTAACGCCGCCGAAGTTCGAGAGAAAAAAGACAAAGATTACAAACACTTCTCGTTGAGAAAAAAATCTGAAAAAATTCTAGCATATAAAAGGTGCTGAAAAGATTGTTTGTGCATAATAATAATTTCATAATGTTCATAACAAATTACTGAAAAAAAAATTGTGCCACAAATTACCCGGCAACTAAATTTTTTTTTATTACGAAAAATATTTGTTGATTTTTCTGAATACGTACGAATTTTTTCAGAATTTTATCTGATACTTGAAAATTATGATTTCGAACAAATTTTAACATAAAGAAAACGAATAACATTTTGAGATCATTATTATGGGCGAACAGTCTTATCAGCATCTTCCATATGCTTGATTTTTTTCAGATTTTTATCCGATCGAGAAGTGTTTGTAATTCTCTGTTATTCCTCTCAAACTTAGACGGCGTCAGTCATTGCGCCAGTACTACCTTAATTCGCTCGTTCGCGCACCGGAGGGAAGGACCGGCGGATATCGGAATATGCAACACGGTAAAATTCGCGCGTCGACGAGGGGTCACTCTCAAGCTCGTAGCTCCGCGATGCTTCTTTTGGGCCTCCCCTCCCCTTCCCCCTTCTCCCGCCTCGGACCCTTCGTCTTCGTCGGCCAACGAGCGTGCGCTCTCCAACAGGTACAAATTGTCTTGGCGCAAAAGTTATCGCAGTAAATCGCGGATGACTCGGTGTGGCGCGACCGCGTGCGCGCCGCGCATCTGGTATGTCGGACTTTTATACGGGTGAAGAAGAAGAAGAAGAAGAAGAACCGGCGACGGACCGCTTGGTCCCTCGGAGGGGTGGGGAGAAGGGGGGGGGCTCTTTTATTTCGAGTTCAGAGGAGCCGTTCAACATGACGACTCTGCGCATGCTTCGTGGCGTACACACACTCGGTTCTCCAATTTACATATTTTATCATTCCCATCAGCTCGCCAACTCCCAAAATGCGTCCCATAAAAAATTAGGGAAAGATTTTTATGAAATTACCCACATTTTCCCTCAATTTTTGTAACGTTCCATTTTGCCCCGTCACACACCGTTGCGACATTGCATTAAAATATACTCTCTCCCGAAGCGACCCGACTTCGTACTTTGTCCTCTCCCTCCCTTCGTCCTTGTCAAGTTCATGTTGAACGTGCGTGCTTCCACGCCCGCCGACTCGCGGTACGTACGTACGCGAAGGGGGGGAGGTTTTTTTTGCGTCCGGCTCGTCGTCCTCGTCGTCCTCGTCGTGGTCGTCCTCCCCGTCGACGTTGTCGTCGTCGGTTCGCGAGCGCGGACAGATAGAGCTGTTCTGTTCCCGTGAGAGAGGTGACCGGCGCGGATGCCGGGTTGAAGCGAGTCTGAGAACGAACCGGCGAAGAGAGTAAGCCGAGAAGCCATCTCCGGCATTCCCGGCTCGCGGTGTGTGCCAATGTCCGAGGGCTTAAGTTCTGCCGGCTCTCTTTCTCTCCCCCGGCAGCTCCGATCGCGACTGACAGTCGTCCACGAACCGCGCCACGAGCTGCTCTTCTCGTGGCTCCTCGAGCGGTCCCCTTCACCCGTTCCTCCGCCTCCTCCTCGTTCGCATCCTCGAGGCCCGGCGGCTCGTCCAGCATCCCGCGAATGCAGTCGTCGCGGGGAGAGAGTGCGTCGAAACGCGATTCTCCCGCTCGTCATTCAATACGCAAAACGCACGCTGCACGCGTATGGATGAATTCCTCGGTCGCGTACGGCGAGAGGGCGGAAGCCGAGGCTTGTCGGTGGACTCGAGAGAGGATTTAACGTAGCGGGGCGAATGTACCGGAGCACGCTGAGAAAAAGAATTGGTTGAATTGAGCAAATGCGCGGTGACGCACGTTCGAAGGTGTATTTTGCTGGTGCAACGAACATTTTTTTTTTCCGTCAAGAAATTTTGAATAAATTGAAGCAAATAGCCGATTAACAAAACAATGTTTTATTTGTACTAAACAATTTTTACCACCGCCCCCCCCCCCCCACACCCGCCCCGCATACCGATGTCGGCTATCCGACGAAATACGAAGGTGTATTTTGTTGGTACAACAAAAATGTTTGTTTCTGTCAAGAAATTTTCAATAAATTGAAGCAAATAGTCGTTTAACAAA
>JAPYZC010005073.1:0-17828 GCA_030522665.1 Ichneumoninae sp. A BG-2022a | reverse complement strand
GCGACAACTTCCAATTAACCCAGAGTTTTAATAATAGGTAACTGGCGGATCAATTAAAAAGAAAATTATCGAAGCTATTTCGCAGTGCAAACAGGATACTTGCGGATGATCCGCAGTACCATAGAACGCTGTCACCCAGCTCGCCGCTGGCTGCGCCTCATTCCGGAGCGCTGCACGGAGCTGATATCCACCGCGGATAGAGCTTCTGTTTTACACTCGGTCGACTCGCAGGTTTCTCGCTAAACGCGTCGCTAAAAAATCCCACGGGTGACCATCGCCCTCTCATCGAACTTTCGGAATTGCAGATCGTTCCTTCCAGCCCGGATGCGACAACTTCCAATTAACCCAGAGTTTTAATAATAGGTAACTGGCGGATCAATTAAAAAGAAAATTATCGAAGCTATTTCGCAGTGCAAACAGGATACGTGCGGATGATCCGCAGTACCATAGAACGCTGTCACCCAGCTCGCCACTGGCTGCGCCTCATTCCGGAGCGCTGCACAGAGCTGATATCCACCGCGGATAGAGCTACTGGTTTACACTCGGTCGACTCGCGCGGGTTTTCTTGCTAAACGTGTGCATGTCCAAGTACCGAGTTAAGTCTCTCTCCTCCCATCTTGTATCTCCGGACCGCACATGCGCGCAGCGCTCCGCCGGCAGCAACAGCTCGCGAGCGTATTTCCTTTTGGTCTCAATTAGATTCCGAGACCGCAGGAATCCTCCGGGTCTCGATTACCGGCTCGGCTCGCTCGGCTCTATCGCGAACACGCTTCGATATATGTACCGGTCAACGCGACTATCCGCGCGGCTGGATTTTCTGGAGCGCTGAATACAAAACGGTGACCAAAGCCCATTCCGATTCTCCGCGCTGATCCTGCGGGTAGACAGATACCCGACATCGTCGGTCATTATCATCATCATCATCATCCTCGCTCGGCGGCGGAGCGAGGTGGAATCGAGGCACACGACGTCGATCATCGATTACCACTTAGCCTGAAACTACATGCACTCAACTCTCGCTAAACAGTAATTATCTCGGATACCACTCGACGTTTCTTCACTCGATCCGTAACTTCGATAAATGAGCTTTCGTTCTCGGCGACTTTGCTACTTTTGCTCGCTGCACCGTGGTTGAATGCATGGGGCATAAATGAGACGGCTCAAACGGCTCGAATAATTCGAAGGAATTAATATAAATTAAAATAAACACCGGTACATGGTAGGATACTGGCAGGTTGTTGCGGCTTGGACGTTTCCAGCCATTCCTGCGGACTAATACATTCACTGAAAATATGTCACTTCCGGTTTGGAAAATCTCATGTCTTTGCTAAAAATGCTGCTGAGCTACAAAAAAAAAAATAATAATAAATAAACATATAACTTTAAAGAATGTTATAGAAGATGAAAGGGTTCTAAAAAAATGTTAAGATGTATCTTGAAGAGTATTTCGTTCGAGGGAGCATAAAAAAATTAACTGTACACATCCGTATCGTTGCTACAGCGCGAAGGAGTTCGACATTAAAAGCGTACATAATTACAGGTAGTAAAAAAGTAGGAACCACGGATCATGGATAATGAATTAATGTAAGTCGTGAGAAAGAAAGATGAGCCGAACAAATTGAGGCAAAAGGTAGAGTGACTTTACAAATCATTTTACGTAACAGAAGATACCAGTTCGTATTGGGAGGAGGGGGGAGTTCGGGCAACGAAAAGTAGGGCCCGCGGGGCACGAACTCGAGACCCGGCGCACGCGGCAAGCTTTATTCTTTCCCCCTCACGTTTTTTTTTTCTAAATTACAGACCCGGCGAGTCCCTACCTGGAAGGTGCCTTCTCGCGGTTTCCTGTGCTCGCCTCGTTTCTTTGGGGTGGTAAAAAATGTTTAAAAATTAGAAACGGTAAAAGACCTGAGACCCTAATTGCCGAAATCGTTTCATGCGACTTGGTAAATAAAATTTTGCCGCATGCTCCGACGAGAATCGACAAAGAATCCACGATTCCATTCCATCAATGAAATTACACATTCAGCTTCCTCTGTGAATTTTTCCGGATTTTTTAGTCAACATTTTGTCACTGTTCGACTCGTTTGAAGATCGCGGACTCGCACACTGAACAAAATTCGCTTGCGGGGTGCCGAAGAAAAAAATGTTTGTTTCAATTCTACTTTCAATTCCATATGATATTAACACAGCGACCGGTATGAAATTGTATGAATTGAAAGTACAATTGAAACAACATTTTCTCTTCTTTGGCAGCCCGCAAGAAAATTTTACTTGAATAATTGATTTTTTTTCAGTGCAGCAATCTACTCAAAGGCATTCTCGCAAATTAATAATTTTTTCCATCAGTTCGTCTTCCACTTTGAGCCACTTGTCCTCAAGCGATTTACGACGAAAATAAATTTTTCATTCTACTCAATAGATCGTTCCATCGTGTCTTCCGCTTATTTTTTTTTTCGGCGAGTCTCTACCTGGAAGGTGTCTTTTCGTAGTTTCCTGTGCTCGTTTCGCTTCTTTGTGGTAGTAAAAATTTAAAAAAAATTAGAAACGGTAAAAGACCTGAGACCCAAATTGCCGAAATCGTTTCATGCGACTTGGTAAATAAAATTAGCCGCCTGCCCCGACGAGAATCGGCAAACAATCCACGATTCCATCCCATCAATGAAACAACACATCCAGTTACCTCCGTGAATTTTTCCGGATTTTTTACTCGCCATTCTGTCACCGTTCGACCCGTTCGAAGATCGCGGGACTCGCAGCGATCTACTCAAAGGCATTCTCGCAAATTAATAATTTTTTCCGTCAGTTCGTCTTCCACCTTGAGCCATTTGTCCTTAAGCGATTTACGACGAAAATAAATTTTTCATCATGCTCAATCGATCGTTTCATCGTCCTCTTCTTCGTCTTATTTTTATTTTTTTTTTCTCCATCTCATTCCGTATCCCCATCCGTGGGTTATAACTCCGGCGCCCCGTTGAGATGAATTTCTCGAGAAGTCATCGAGTCTGTCCGATGGGCGTAAGGATGGGTTATCTACGTTCTCTTTTTTTATTCCTCGCCGCCTCTACGGACTCTACTCTTCATTCCGGAAGGTTCTCTCCCGGAGCGAGGGTGAACGAGAGTGACCGACCGAAAGATGTGCACACACAACACCGAGAAGAAAGGGGGACGAGGAAGAAAAAGAAGAAACGCTTTGAACGGCGAGCAGCGCAGCGAGATGAGACGCTGGGACGGGAGCGTAGGGTTTTCGAGCGTGAGCCGAAGATATATAAAATAAAAATAAAAAATAAAAAAAAATCTTCCGTGAGAGGCAATTTGAAGGCACTCTCGTCACGAATCTAATGGTCGCGTCTCGCAGGGAGTTTCGTGGTTTGGCCCTCGAGCGCCCGTAAGCTGTGAGAAATTCCACCGTCCCATTCCGCTCGGTCCCGTTCGAAGAAGAAGCATTTTTGTCTTCGCGAGCGGTCGGCTCTCGGCCGAATTACGCACGTCTCCCGAAAGTTTTGCATAGCTCGGGGAGATTTCTCCTCGAACTCGGCAGTTCCGAAGCTCTCCGGCGAGTTGACTCGTGGTGTACCAAATTTTTTTTTCTCCCGCGAATTCATTTCGACGATGCGCGGTAGCCGACTGCAGCCTCGAGCCAATACGCGTCTTTCTCTCGCGCACGCTTCGAGAAAATGAAATAATCGGCAGGTTCGAGTCATCAAATTGGAGGATAATTTTGGACGGACGGAGGCGGCTTTAGCCTTGAACTCGTTGCCGAATGGGTCTACGGCTTATCGACGATTTTATTTACATCGGTTGCGAAGAAACGCTAGACTGTAAAAAAAATCGTGTGGAATTTAATAGACTAATATTCAAACCGCTCTTCACATGCATTGCTAAGTACATTCAATAAAAAAAATAAAATAAATTTACTTCAACAAAATGAAACAAATTTAAATAAACAAAATTTAATTGAAAAAAAAATACTTGTCCGGCCGTAGACGACGAGCTAACTTGACGAGTTAACATAGATTAAAAAACAATACAGCCGGACAAGTTTTTTTTTCAATTAAATTTTTTTTATTTAATTTTTTTTTCAATTAAATTTTTTTTATTTAATTTTTTTTTCAATTAATTTTTTTAATCTAATTTTTTTTATTTAAATTTTCTAAATTAAATTGCTTTCATTTTGTTAAATTTAATTTTTTTTTCATTTTATTCAATGTACTTGGTAATACATGTGAAGAACGGTTTGAATATTTATCTACTTTTTGCAAAGAAGGAACAACTGTGTACATTATTCTTTTTTGGACCATTTTTATGGTGTTTTTTTTTTGTGTATTAAATGTACCGGACTGGACGTTTTTCTTGCACAAACTGGTACGTTAAGGTACAATTACGATGAAAAATTAATGGTCAGCGTATTAAAAACGTTGTAAATGTTTTATTTTTAATAATTTGCTTTAACTGTATTATAAAAATGCTTTAATTTCAATGAAAAAGTACATCAATTTTTCGTCACAATTGTCCATTAAATTGAACATACCAGTTCTTGCATAAACACTTCCCGCCCGATAAATTAAGTTTACAATTTAATAGACGCGTCTTTCTCTCGCGCACCCTTCAATAAAAATAAAAAACTCGAGAGGCCCGAACAATCAGACTGCCGGCTAATTTTCCCTGGTCAAAAAATAGTCTTATCCTCGAATTCGTCGAATTGTCTTTCGGCTTATCGAAAACTGCATCAACCTCGAACGACTTTTTTTCCGAGTCGGCTCCCAAATTCGAATCTAGAGCCATGCGCTGTCTTCTTTCGGCACCGAAGACCATTCAGCAAAATATATATATATCTTTTTAACCAACCGGTCCGGGGCGAAAACCGGACCGCGGACCGGGCAACTTCCGATAGTCCGGGGTGTAAAAAATATGTAAACAAGGGAGCATAACTTATTGACGTAAAATTACGTTCCATAACTCGCGATAGAAGTACCTAATGTCGACGCGGCTGGGATATTCCGAGCAGGTCGGAGTGGGACGGAAGATTCCCCTGGTCGCACGCTGCACGGACATTACTCGTGCGGGAGTGGCTGTGTTGTACTGCTCGGGGGATCCCGCCGCTGGTAGCATATGAGGCCGACGCGCGGATGGTGTACGCGTGAATTATTGTTGGGGTGAATGCAGTCGGGGGAGGAGTAGCGGGGCGAGAGACCCGTGCTCGTGAGGCGGGACCATGCAAAAGCTGGGAGCGAGCTAGGCGGAGGTACGGAAAAGGATTCGAAGGACCGGGCGATTGGAATTGCTTCGGGCGGAGGTATATCATCGGTGACATAGCGACGGTGTCGCGTCGAAGAAAAAAAGAAGAAACCCCCACGAAAGCGGGAGAGTCGCGCGTAAGTTCTAGCGGAGTCGACATAGACAATTTTGCACCTCAACGGCCTCCGCGACGTATTTTTACCCCCAAAGACACCCCGGGATGTTTTGTTGCCTTCCATTTGTTCACTTGTTTCAGCTCCTTTGTCCACGCTTGGACCTAAATTTCTATCGGGTTACTCGGCATACATGTCGATGTACGTCCAGGAATTTTTTCGGATTATTAGCAGCAGTTTTTAAAAATTCGTCGGTAAGGTAGGAATCCGCCTTCTGCTAATCTGGAAGAAGGCTCCGAATAACGACGGCACCGAAGATATCTGCACTGCGAAAAAGAATAGTATTTTCTACTGTACCAATAGTTCCTAGGGGGAACGTTTATATGGATAGTTTTGATAGTATATATTCAATTGGTTAAATTATAATTATTGTTGCAACCATAATTTTTTTCAAAATGGCACACCGGGGCAAAACGGGATAATGAGACAAAACACAATTCTCCAATAATTTTTGGATGGTGGCGATGGTGGTACATGGGGCAAAACGGGTTTGAAAATCTGGATGTATCGTTGGGACAAAATGGGACATCGAAAAATTATTGGAAAATTGAGTTTTGCCCTCACTGTTCCGTTTTGCCCCGCTGTGCCATTTTGCCCCGGTCTCCCCTATTTTTTATGGTATAAAATCAGTATTGTCGCTTTTACTACGTTATTTTTTCTCAGTGTGCATGAGATCAAACTTCATCTTCGTCAAGTCTTTGTCAATCGGATTATTGGCAGCAGTTTTTAAAAAGTCGTCGGTAAGGTAGGAATCTGCTTTCTGTTACTCTGAAAGAAGGCTCCGAATAACGACGGCCCCGAAGACATCTGCATGACATCAAACCTTATCTTCGACAACTCTTTATCAATACATCGCTTTACAGGAAAAAAAAATTGTTCCCTCGTTGAATTCTCCGAGTGAACTTCCCAGAGCGAAGTTTCTGCAACGCAAAAAAAAAAGAACCATTGCAACTCGACGAAATTTAGTCTCAGACATCTTCAGGGTGCTGAATAACGGAGGAGCGCGTAAATCAAGCGTGAGAGCCTTCCCGGCAGCGAATTTAGACCAGCGGAAACGGAAGTGGAAAATTGGTTAACAAAGCTCGGGAGCATTCCTCGGAAAGCTCGTGCAAATAGATATCTCGAGAGTCGTCCGCGGTAGAATGGAAGATATTTAGCCGGAGGTTTATGGCGTATACGGAATAGAACTCGAGATTAGGTGAGCAACGGCTCCAGACGCATTACTATCAATTAAAGGGAACGATAGTCGCCTGCGCGGAGAAAGGGATCGTCGTAGTCGTCCTGGTCCTAACAGTCGACGACGTTGCTCGGGCGGCTGGTTGCGTGGTACGCGAGCTTAAGCAGGTGTGCGTAGGACACATTGCGCCGGGACATTGCCGAGAGCGCGGAGCCAGAGGGATGAGAGCGGTGGGCGGAGTTGTCGGATGGGCCACGGGGGAGTCAGGGCTTAACGGACGCCAAGTAATCCTTTGTAACGGGCGAGAGGCCCTATTCTCTCGGCTTTGTGCCCGTACTCCGCGTTACGCACCGTGTTAGAGATGCCTAACGGCACCCGTACACGTATAACCCTGGATGAGGAGAGGTCTATGCTAATTTACCTAATGCCGGGAGCGTCGTTCGTAACGTCGTTAGCGTCGTAAAGGTAGACCCAGCCGAATGTGGAGAACGAACTCGCGAGATGAACATGGGATTTGTTCTGATCGGATCGTGGACGATGACCCGATCGAGAATGATGCGAAGTTTTTAAGGAGCGGAGCAAGAGGGAGCTGAAGGAATGACGAGGAACGCCAGGAATCCCCGCAGGAAGGAGCGCTTCCTGAGGAGGTGTGCTTAGGTCCGCTTTATCCTGGTCGGATTGTGGACGATGAAGCGATTGAGAGTGGTGCGAAGTTTTGAAGGAGTGGAGCAAGAAAGAGCGGAAGGTCTGAAGGGAAAACGCGGGAAATTCTCGCAGGAAAGAGAGTTTCCTGAGGGGGTGTTCTCAATGCCGCTTGATCTTGCTTGGATTGTCGACGATGACCCATTGAGAATTATCTGAAGTTGTGAAGCAGCGAAGCAAGAACGAGCGCAAGGCCGGACGAGGAATCGCCAGGAATCTCCGCAGGAAGGAGCGTTTGCTGAGGAGGTGTTCTCAATGCTGTTTGATCTTGGTCGGATTGCGGAAGATGACACAATTGAGGATGGTGCAAAGTTTTGGAGCACCGAAGCAAGAAGGAGCGGAAGGCCTGAAGAGCAAGCGCAGCCAATCCGCGCAGTAAGGAACATTTCCTGAGGAGGTCCTCAGCGCCGCTTTATCCTGATCAGATCACCGATGATGGCCTCGAGTTCATTTCGCCGTCTATCTTGTTCGAGTCTCTCTCTATTAGCCCTGTACTTTTGGTTCTCCGGTTCTCCACATCTCGGGAGCGAGGGACTAACGAGGAACGCGCGAGGCCCGCGGTTATCAAGAAATTAGCATCGCCACTCTACGGGTCGGGCAAACACAGCACACAGCTTAGCAGATAATGGTATCTCGAACGTACACAATGCTATTACAAGAAACACGAACGAACTGAGCGAAGCGAGAGGGTTACCGAAAGTTAGCGATACGGCGTGTTAGTCGCGTGCCGTAATCCCGAGATAAGAGGTCCCTTCTACAGGACGGCTCAAAAGCTACGACAACCAACACGAAGACAGGCATGGTTTCTGAGAAGTGATTTAAAGTTTTTTCAGAACATCAATTTTTTATGGAAATGAAGACCATTTCTCTATTGTAACGAGATAAAACTTTCCACGTTAACGCACTAAGATGACCCATGAAAATCAAGGAGTCTCAACCAGAAAAAAAAAATTATTTGACGGCCACCGTTTATTAAGATTAAGTAAAATATTTATTTGATTTAAAAAAATATTTATTTAGATTAATTAAATAGTTACTTAAATGAAATAAATATTTATTTAAATCAAATAAATATTTTACTTAATCTTAATAAAAGGTGGCCGTCAAATTTTCATAAAAAAAAAGTTTTGTTGCCGGGTAATTTGTTAACCAATTAATTTTTTGATGAATTTATTAATAACATTTTGCAATTATTATTATGCAAAATGAATCTTCTCATTACCTTTAGTATACATGATTTTTGAAAGATTTTTACACCATCAAAAAGTACTTGCAATTTTCTCTTATTGTTGTCGAACTTATGCTTAGTCAGCGCGCCGCGAGACTCTCTCCTTAAAATACCTCATCGTCGTCGATAGAAGTGATTGAAGTTTTCATTTTTTTTTATCAGCTTTTTCGTCAACACGCACTGGTCCATCTTACCCCGTCGGTGATTCTTCACCACCTTTACCAAATGTTTTCGAATATACGCAGTTTTATCTGAATTTTTCTTTTGCGTCCAAAGTTTGAAGCATCGAATCTTCGTTAGCCAATGAATAAAGAGATGCCGAATGGAAGGGGAAGCGCGGGGAAGACGTTCGCGGTGCAAGCGCGAAGAAGCGAGGATTGCGTTGGAGAGGCGTCGCGAAAATGTCTCGACATCTGCTACCAGGAGGCAGGAGCGGCAGGGGCAGCGCCAGCGGCGACGACGCTCGTGGAAATTATTAATCCTGTCAGAAATAGTAAATCATATCTCGGTTGGCGCGGTGAGCGCGAAAGCGAGAGGCCCGACGGCGGAGAGGAAGAGTCGACGGAAGCGAATAAGCCGGGTAAAGAGAGGAAAGGGCCGAACGACGAGGGTCCCTGTCTACGACCTTGATTTAGCGTCTTTACTTTAAAACCCTTCTTCTTCTTCATCTTCTTTTTCTTCTTGTTCTTCTTTCCCTTCTTCTTCCTCCTCCTCTCTAGCGCTAGCTCATTCCAGCGACCCCGATAGATTTATAGCTTGTAGGAAAAGTTCGCATGACTGTCTTCGTGTGTGCGCGCGCGGGCAAAGTTCAACCGCTTGCACGTTTTTGAATTTTTACCCAACAATACCGGTCGTTCAAAAAATTGAAATGAACCGCTGAAGTGATGTATTTCCATTGTGACGTCACTTCTGGTTGAAAAATTAGATTTTCGAACCGGAAGTGAGGTATTCTAGGTCGAAAGATGTTTTTTTTTGCACATGATGATACACTGTAAAAAATTTTGTTTGAATATTAATGAACAGTATAGGAAGCTTTTTTTACATAAACCGTTTCTGAAATTTCAAACACATGTGTGTTGCCATTTTACAGTAAAATTTGTATTTTTCATGAACATTGTTGTAAATTTCAAGCAAAATTAATTAATTAATTTAAAATTACAAAAGATTTGTAATTTTGATATCTGGTATTTTTGTTTTACAAGCAAAATACATTAATGTTTAATTAATACGAGTAATGTTAGCAAATTCCAAGTTCCAGTGCATTAAATTTACAATTTATTTTTACAGTGTACCCAGTGAACACGTTTTATTACGGCAATATAACATGGAAGTTACAAGTAATGGAACAATGTTACCTTGTGATATATAGAGGGTATATAACATAGAAGTAATGTGTTTCAATTATTACATGCAATTAATGTAACTGTTATATGTCGTTGTAAAGTTACGGTTACGTATAAAACTTCTGTAACCGTCACACAACATACTTGTAACACTGTTAAGTGTGACTTTTGTGATAATCAGGTAATGTTAATGGTGGATCCGCGTAAATCGGCGATGTACCGATCCGAGGATTGCAGAAAGGGATAAATTAAAATTGAGGGAGCAAATATTTTTCCCCCCATATTTTTTTAAATAAAAAATATGCGAATTTTTTATATTTTTTTACATGTTGTATATTTTTTTATGTTTTATATTTAGGATATATAAACGTTTATCAAATACCGACGATGTTTCAACTAGGGTTGCGTGTGGAATTAATACAGTTCGTACATGTGATTTCGAAATGTACGTGACCGATGATTGTCACAGCAACAGTAAACATAATTACATTACAATAATTGCGGAGTCCAGTTACAATAATGTAACTGGACTCCGCAACGTTTATATATCATGTGTAACACAAAATGTGGTGTAAGAGGTATGAAAAAATGTACGAAGCTAGGCAGTTTCTTCAATGATTTTTGCATTCCTCGGTGCTGAAAAATTCCAGCGGGGAGAAAAGCGCAATATTTTCGGACTTGTCTCGACGCGGTCGCCGCGCCGAGAGGCGCGTAAAGTGTCCCTTTGTTAATTAATCGTCGGTCGGTGCGTGCGAGCCCGTTTCGTTTCTCCTCGTCTCGGTTTATAATGGAATTTCTAAACGCGGGGAGGACAACGGAGCGGCTGGCAACGGAGAAGCTGGCACCCTGCAGGCGGAGAGCCAACCCTCGAGTCCGCCCTGGAACGTCGGACGGTCACTCCAGGAATGCGGAAAAATAAATAAAGACGCCGAGGTCGCGACGAGCCGACGGAAATTGCCTCGGTATATCATCCAATTGGGAAACTCGAGGCTGAGTCGAGGTCAATAAAAATTAATCGTAACCGAAACTGGGAACAGGGCGAAACCAGCTCCGAGCGGTCGAGACACCGGGCGAGGATGCAACCGACGCGCGTTCTCCAATGTGATCGCTACGACTCCCTTGGCGCTCGTTCCCGGCGAGATCGCGGTGGACGAGGGAATTTCGGGTCGAGCTGCTTCGCCCTTCCTGAGGGCATTCCGGAACCCGGTCAGGTGCACCGCTGTATTAATCACGCCCGGCCGAGATGCCCGAACACGCTTCCGCTCCCGATATCGGCACTTGACGTTGCAATCCAATTTAGGAACGTGCCGCTGTTTTACATAAAATTTAATTACGCTCCTTGTCAATTTTGGAAAATGGCTTCGAGAAGATTATGAATATGTAATATCGACTACTAAGAAAGAAAAATTTCGTAACCACGGGCGATATTCCATTTTGTCTTTTAGCTGTTGATATAATATATCTTAAGTACACTGAAAAGAATTGAATTGAATAGAGTTGAAAATTTATGTACGTAATTGGAAGCTTTTTTACATAAACTGTTTCTGAACATTCAAACGCATTTGCGTTGCAATTACACGGTAAACTTTTTTACAACAGATTTGTCATTTTATTATGTGGTATTTTTATTTTAGGAAAAAGGAAATTAATTTTTAATACATGGAAGTAATGTCAGCAAATTTCAAGTTTCAGTAAATTAAATTTACAATTTATTTTTACTGTGTACATTGCACTATATAAAAAAAATACACTACAACCTACTACAACCTTACTGAGTTCAGGCAAAACGGAGGGAGGGATTAATTAATCAATGAATTTGAAGAGAATCTAATATCACCTGCCAAGAAACAAAAAGTCGCGAACCGTAATCCTTAAACACAGGCAATATGATAGTTCTTCATTAAAAAAAAATTTCGGTGAACATACAGTATTTCAGAATACACTACAACCATACTGAGTTCAAACAAGACGGAGGGGAAGGGGGCGATTAATTAATCAATTAATTTTAAGAGTTGCTAATATAAACTGCGAAGACACAAAAAGTCGCTATCCGTATCCTTAAACACAGGAAATATGTCAGTTCATCTTTAAAAAAAATCTGTCAAAGAACAGACAGTATTTCAGAATACACTACAACCTTACTGAGTTCAGACAAAACGGAGTGGGGGGATTAATTAATCAATTAATTTTAAGAGAATCTAATATCACCTGCCAAGAAACAAAAGTCGCGACCCGTATCCTTAAACACAGGAAATAAGTCACTTCGTCTTTAAAAAAAATCTGACGGGGAACAGACAGTATTTCAGAATATAGTACAGCCTTACCAAGTTAAGGTAAACCCTGCGGCAATGGTGGGGGGGGGGGAGAGATTGTCGAAGAAGTGCGAGCACCTTTTGCGCGTCGTAAGCGTTTAAGATGGGAGGGAGATTTTCTCGGAGTGGTAGAGGAGAAAGGGATCAGTGTCGGGGCGAAAGGATCGTCGAGGGTCTCGCACCGAGGAAAGCTCCTAAACGAAAGCGTAACCGAGTCTTTAGAGAGCGGTTTTTGCGAGAATTCCCTCGCTCGCCCGATTCAGGGGTTACGGCGGGACGTCGTTTTCCTCCCCCAGGCCTTCCCCCCCCAACCCCCCCTACATAATCTTATGAATGCATAAAAAAGGGCCCGTAAACTCCGGGCGAGTTGAGGATTCTGGCCGGAGTAAGGAAAAAAAAATGTAGCATAAGGAACGACCAAGAAGGGACGAGATTTTTAGATTTCAAAAACGATTTCTCAAGTGCACCTTGGGCTGTCGCGGGGGGGTTTATCATTCGAGGGCTCTCTGGATTCGGTGTAGGTATATGCGCGATAAAAAAGAAAATATATCGTCGGAAAACGCCGACGATGCACGGTCACGGTGTGCGAGGGAACGCCTCAAACTTCCCGATCGGGAGGCTCGTAAATATCCGACACGAGAGACGTCGCCGGTCCCAGCTGGTGACTCCGGGTTGAAGGAGGTTCCTCTCGGGGACTCTAAAAATTCCATCGGGCGATAAAATTTTGACGGTGGCCGTTCGGATGCACGCTGGAAATTCGACAATGGTGGAGAATCATCGATAATGTACGAGCCGGTGGGCACGGATATTAGATAATGGCTTTATTCGGGACAACCCAGAACGCTCGAGAATAATTTAAGGGCCATTTATACTGATGAGAAACATACATTTTTATTTCTCATTACGACACGAAAGTAGACGTCAGTGTCGAGGCGTAGAAAAATAATGACAAACGCATCGTTAGGGCGGGACACGAGTATAAAAAATTTAATTTTTTTGGTCCCGTCGAACTGAGCGTATGGATTGAGACTCGATGGGATAAAAAGAGGAGATAGCGGGTAAGGTACGAAAAGCGCGGAGAGAGACGTCAAGTGGGGCCACGGGACCTTCCACAGTCTCGTGGAGAATCTTAACGAGCCCTCGTGCACTTTCCCTAATTTAATCGCAATTAAGGGAAACAACCTACTCCGAGCGGGGCCACCCTCTTCGGCGCTCCGTGGGAAGAACGCGCCAGCGCGTTACGGAGCGCACTCGGGAAGAAAGACGGGAGTGAGATACTCCGTGGGCGCCTGTGGAAACTCTTCCCGGCGAACCGGACCGTATCGGATGCCGAGTGGAGGAGCTGCATCGGGCGCTCGAAGGTATCGGACGGAGGCCCGAGGAACCGAAGAGCAGCGGAGCGAGTCGGGTTGCGGCTCGCAGGCGCGATTCCTGGATGGAGTATCTCGACCGGCCAGAGCCGCCAGTTAGCGTTCGACAAGAGTTGATTAAAAAATTTCCAAAATCGTTTCTCGTATTCGAGAATTTGGAAATTTCCAAAAATTTCAAATTCCCCAACACGAGAAACGTATTTGATAATTAGGAAATTTCCAAAATTTGAAAATTGTCGAACATGAGAAATGCATTTGAAAATTTGGAAATTTCCAAATTGTCGAACACGAGAAACGCATTTGAAAATTTGGAAATTTCCAAATTGTCGAACACGAGAACCGTATTTGAAAATTTGAAAATTTCCAAATTGTCGAGCACGAGAAATGCATTTGAAAATTTGGAATTTTCCAAATTCTCGAACACGAGAAACGAATTTGAAAATTCATCGGTCGAGGAGTGTGATGGATTAGGTGACAAATGCGATTGGCTGAAACTTCCACCGTAAAGTGGCGGAGCTTAATCGAATTTCCTGCCGATAGTTGAAAACGTTAGACACACGAGCCACTGGTGAAATTAAATTCAGCTGTCTCTCTATCTCTCATCGTGCAATAAAACAAGAGAGTTTGCGGTACACGCTGCGGTGGTTCCGCGTATGTGTATGTGTTGAAGAGTGGGAAGGGGAGCATCGTAAAATGCTCGGAGCCTTCTACCCTCCCGCAGCTTGTCGCCGAAGAGGCGGAGGACGCAGTGGAAAATCGGGATAGGAATAAGAGGAAAAGGGGCGGTTTTCGTGAGCATATGCTAATGCAAAATCTGGCTGAAATCCTCTCCCTAATACTTCTCCATGCAGACGCCGTCAAAATATACCCGACTATTTATACAATCGTGAAATATATTGAATTTATATAACAAAAAAAAAAATTTAGTAACGAGATATGATCGATGATCTCTAATTACATAAACTATTTTGGCATTCATCGAGAAGACAATTGTCCTCCAAATTTTGAAGTACTTATAGTAACAAAAAAATATGACATTTATATAATTTTTTTTCTTGTACTTTGAAATTTTTTTCAGACATTTTAGGTAAAAGTATTTATTTTGTATGAATTTACAGAGACTCAATAATTACAAGCCATGAAATCATTTTATTGCGATTTTATTTATTTTTTGCCTGTGAACAAATAATGAACGAAAAGAAGAAGGTTTATCAACTTTGCAATGTGGGGTTGGCGTGTCGAGGAAGTAGTCTGCGGCGTGAAAGATCGTTGATGGAGAACGACGAGCGACGAAGTCTGAGCGTCGCACGCTTGCCAAAGTAAGCAGGAAACTCGGGGACAAGTTGTGATCTTATCTGAAATTTAAGGGGTGAGGGTTGGGAGGAGTTGTAGATTGAGGTGTGGGTGGCGGCCGAGGCACAGAGAGGAACCTCGCAGACGGAAATTGAGCGAAGCTTGACGCAGGAAGTACGCCCATCAGGCGCTACGTGCTTCGAGCGGGCTCTAAATTCACCCCGTCACTTTCTCGCTCTCCCCCGCTCCGCCGGTCTACTCGCTCCTCGTCTAAAACGGCCCCTATCCGCGCCAGATTCTCGACGAACGCGATTCACGAGATTATTATTCGCGACAAGGTTTTTCTCTCCGGCGACGCGGAGAGGAATATTTCATAGTCGAATATTATACGATGTTCGAGGCGCGTAGCCTTGTGAAATTAGCACTAAAATTTAATAATCTGCCAGCACGATCCTACAAATCCTCACGTTCGTCGCTCACGTTTAATGAGATAGCTCGGAACACAATATTATAGCGCGAAGTAGACAATTTTACAAAATTGGCGATAAAATTGTAGGATCGTATTCTCCTTTCGATACTGAGCAAACTTTCCCTTTGGCAAAACTTTCTACGATGTATAGTTCCGGAGTTACGAGCAGTTGAAGTTTGCAACCAATGAGACCGCTAGGTGGCGCGCGCGTAGTCGCCCGGCAGATGGCGCGCGCGCGCCACCCGTCCCATTGTCTTTAACCGCTCTTATCTCGAAAACTACGCAACGTAGAAAAAAATTCCAAAGGGAAAGTTTGTGCGATTTTCAGCGCATAATCCTACCCTGCCATTGTTAATGCGAAAATGTGTATATTCGCATCACAGCATAACTTTCAATCCAATTTAAACAGCTCAAGTACAAACTACCCTCAACGACCTCGCATTAAACTCTCGATGAACGCAATATTTTCCCCCCGTCCCATGAACGCATATTGCTTTGATAATCTCACTTTAGCGGTACCTAATCCAGGAACTTTGGCCGCTGTGGCTTCGCGTCTCTTCCTCCTCGTCGCTCCCGCGCGAAGCTTCCCTTTCAGTAATTTCGAGTCGGAGGGGCACATAAGAGCGAGCTCGTAAAGCAGAGTTTCGCCGCGAGGACGAACACCGAGAGAAGACAGAAGGGAGATGATGATGATGATGGCGGTTGCCCGAGGCTCTCCTCGACGAACAGGTATCATACCCACGGTGTATCTATCCAACCACGAGCGAGAAAGGTGTAATATAGGAGCAGAACGTTTAGCTTATCGCTGTCGACAATCTAGTTTTGGGCATACGCCGCAGCACACTCACAAGTACGTCGGAGCGAGCCCGACGGTGGATGTAACCGCACACAGAGGCTCGGGAAGCTGTGCCGGAGGACAGTGCGGTGTTTTTGAGGGCGGTCGGGGTCGAGCGTGGCGGCGGAAAGCTCCTAAATCAAGGGGTAGCCCGCGGCCGGTTAAATTTAAACTAAAATATTATCGGCCCCGCGGGCTGCGAATCTCACCGAACACGAGCCCAAAAACCCCTGATGGCGAAATCCCTGCAGGATTCAGCGTTACAGGAGGTGCAGCCTGGACCAGAGATAAGGCCATGGACTATTACCGGTCACCCTCTTTCCTCCGCCACTCGCCATATCCGAACCTCTCTGGGGGGTTTCCTGGCGAGCTTGCGGGATCACGGGGGCTTCGCGGAGATTGTTATCGATACCGCCAACCGAGAACCAACAACTACCCCCAAGCCGACCCGCGGATCCGTTGGACGAAAAACGACCGGAGCTGCAGAACGGTAATTCCGATCCGCTAATTCGCGGGACGCGAAGCTTCCGGGGGTTCGCTGCTCGTAGTTTTTCCAGGGAGCTGGCCAGATTCTTATCAAATACCAAACCATGGACCGACGGCGTTAGGTGCGCGGTCGGTGTGTACACTGATAAAAAAAAGTACAGTTGAATCAACTAAGATTCGGGCAGGGACGTTCAAATAAATATTTAGTTGGTCCAACAAAATATTTTAATGAGCCAAAAATATTTTGGTGAAATCACTGGACAAATTTTTGAACTAACTAATTTTTTAGCTGTATCAACAAAATCATTCGTTGAACGGCCCTGCCCGAATCTTAGTTGATTCAGTGTAGCTTCAGCGACGTCCCGATTCAGCTTTGCTTGCGTCCGGTAGATGGATGGGTGACCGCTCAACCCCACACCGGCTTGCACATCGAATGTTGAGCTGCAGGCCAGGTTTTCTGGGTTCTTGATGTTAGAACATAGAGGAATCAGAAAAATATGGGGCCGTCTGTATCGACACGGGTTTTCCGCAGTTTTCCCGTGTCCTCGGCAAATGCGGCACAGTACACGACCGCATTTCTCCCAACCGCATAATTCCGAACGACCGCGTAGGGTGAATTACCCATTGACTGAACACCCACCAATGAATGGACAAATCAGTATTTACCGGATAATCTCACTTACACGACAACCTAATGGACTCTATTTTTTTATATTAAAACTAAATTATTGTAATTACCGCTGTGTCCAATATCGTGGCGCTATATGCATTGTATTATACAACAAAAAAATTAACAACAGGTGGCAGTCGTTTCACGGCGAATCATAGTAAGGAGCCAGCTGTAAACACTCGTGATCGGAAAACATTTTTCTGTGTATTTCATGATTACTAACGGTAAGTTTTCATCAACACGCATATAAAAACGTTTGATCTTTAGTATATCAAGTAATTGTCGTGGTATAATTTTATATGTTTGAACAAAGGAAAACTGTAATTAAAAGCCACTTTATGGATATATTTGTACGAGTGTTCATTCAATGGAGAAAGTGTTCAGTCATTGGGATTTTTGGCACCGCGGTAATTTTTATTAATTTTTGATAAATGCTTAAAATTTGGTCACTTAAAAAAAATCGTATGCAATATTTAATTAGTTTCTGAATAAACAGTACGTGTTTTATATATTTTTATACAAATGATATACGATT
>JAPYZC010005070.1:0-11735 GCA_030522665.1 Ichneumoninae sp. A BG-2022a | reverse complement strand
AAGAAAATTTTTTAACCGGGCGACAAATAGAAAATAACTAAAAAAAGCTCACCCAACAATTTAAGGAGTGCTCCAGGAATTCCATTGACGAATAAAAATGTATATAATTCAAAACTCGCAACGAACGAGATCTCATTTTTCTTCCCCAAGATCCCGAGATCCGAATGTGTGCGGAGCAAAGAAATTTTTTTAACCGGGCGACGAATCGAAAATAACTAAAATGCTCACCCAACAATTTAAGATGTCCTCCAAGAATCCCCTTAACTGTAAAAATCTGCTTACATTTTTTAACACCCTTACTGATAATCAGTTAATCCGCAAGAAGCACAAAATAATTTTAGATTGGAAAAAACGCCCCCATTCTTTTTGGACCCGCGTTCCGTAACTGCATCGGCAGTTGTTATACAGTGAGAAAAAACAACATAGTAAAAGTAACAATACTAACTTTATACCATAAAAAATAGTTCCTAGGGGGAACGTCTACGATTTATAGGTACGACAGTGACAAAAAGTCATGTTTGCAACAATAATTCTGATGTAACCAATTGAATATACACTGTCAAAAACTATCTATATAGACGTTCCCCCTGGGAACTGTGGGCATAGTAGAAAATACTATCCTTTTCCTCAGTGTACGTATTGTAACGACCGGGCATATTATTAGTACAATCGCATCTAAATATCCCGAGCATGAACTGTCACACGTCCGTTCGGTCAGACGTGTCAGTCCAGACTGTCTAAGATGACGATCGACCTCATATCGATCGTCCGTTCGTTCGTCTAATGTCAAACCTAACTAATTCCGTGTATCTAAACGAATAGTCAGCTACGATATTCGTTACAATATTTTACTCCATTTGCAAATTAACAACAATTATGAGTTTTAACATTCCTTTTTTTACGTGATAATTAAAAAGTATATTTAAATTATCATTGGTTTTTAAAAAGAGTTTCGTTTAGCTTATAGGAAACTTGGTTTTCATAAATATGATAAAATCGTGCAAAGTAAGGAAGAAGCAAAAAAAATCAATCAACGAACTTTCTCATAAATAAAGCTATGCGCAACATTGTAACAAATGCAGAAGCCACACCCAGAAAAATCATTTATTTGACGGCCACCGTTCGTTTGGTTTAAGTAAAATATTTATTTGCTTTAAATAAATATTTATTTACTTTAAATAAATATTTATTTACTTTAAATAAATATTTATTTGCTTTGAATAAATATTTACTTACTTTAAATAAATATTTATTTAAATGAAATAAATATCTTACTTAAAAAAAAAAAAAAAAAAAGTCGTTGTCAAATAAATTTTTTTTTCTGTGTGCATGTGCAAATTACTTCGCACCATCTTCTTCGTCCTCCGTTAGCACGCAAAAAAATGTAGGTGTCTCCTGGAATTCCCGTGACCCTTTCGGTGGCTACGGAGTATCCTGTTACATTGGCCAGTTAAATGGCCCGTGTATTCCTGGCCTACTAGTTACGCGAGGCTCTTTCAGTGAGGCTTTTTCAGTGAGAAAAAAAAGGAACACTCGGGACCCCCCGTCGGCGCGTCTTCCGGATGCGCCCACGCGCTCGTCCCAAAAGTCTCGGGTTCCAATGTAAGTCACGTAGTATTATAGTATACGCTGGTGGTGTAAGTCCCGAGAGCCCAATCAGACGTGTTACGGTGACGCGACGACGGCTCGGCTCGTTCGCGCGAAGACACTGGCCACGGCATTCGGCCCCAACACGGCCGCGAGTTTCTCTCCCATTCAGTTCTCTCTCCTCGCTCGTGGCTCATTCATTCCTTCCTCGGGGAAGATCCCGAGCCGGACGCCGTCTCACGCGCTCCCACAGCCCCATCCGGCGAGCGAAGCGAGGGCACGGAATAACTTGGGCAATATTTATTCAATCCCATCGGCTATTAGTTCCTCTAATTGCCTCGTTAATTAAGGAACACTAAACACTTTTATTATTATTATTATTATTATTATTATTATTATTATTATTATTAGACGATGGAAGAGAGCTTCGGAAGAATTTCTTTTTTATTTTTGACGTCGCGAGAAACACGCGGCACGAATTGTTTGTCCCTTTCGTGGAATTTCTCGGGGTTGATATATTCGGAGCGTGGATAATTAATATGCAAGCGTGAAACTCTCAGACAGCGGTATTTTGCGAACGGCTCGGTGAGACACCACCCGCAGGCTCTTACTTAAAAAAGTATTAAAAAACGTATTTAAGAAATATTAAAAATGGAAGTATTAAAAGTATGTTGTCTGGATTGGACTGATTAATACGAAAATTATACTTCGAATCAATAAATCAATAAATCAATAAATCAATAAATCAATAAATCAATAAATCAATAAATCAATAAATCAATAAATCAATAAATCAATAAATCAATAAATTACTAAATCAATAAATACTTCGCTAATGTATCGTTGAAGAGTATTAAGTATGAATCTGATGCACGTTGCAATATATGAGTATCAAGTATTAAGTTAGTATACAGATTGTGGTTTGGGTATCAAGTATGAAGCTCGAATCCCAATTTTTATGCAAGCTTCATACCCGACACTCGAATATTCTTGAGTATGATAGCTTCATACTTGATACTCGAATATCACAACGTATATCAGATTCATCCTTAATACCCCTCAGCGATAGATTAGAGGATAAGGAGTATAATTTGAGTATTATTCAGTCCAATACAACATACTTTTGATACTTCCATTTTTTATATTTTTTTAATACTTTTTTTGTACGGGTACTTTCGCTCACCGGAGATTTTTTTATTATTCGGGGGGGGGGGGGGGCTAGCGGGGCAAAACGGACTCCTTCATTCGCAAAAAGATTTGTTATAATAATTTTATCACAATCTTGATAAAAATAAAAATATAAAATTGATTAAAAAAAATTTGTTTTATGTCTCTCAAAAAATAAAAAAAAATGGTCCGTTTTGCCCCCGGGGTTCCATGTTGCCCTGCTGGTGTACACAGCTCTCGCGCAAGTTGTTTTAAGCCCCGCCACCGTGAAAATAGCCGGGCGTAGATCGAGATTTATAGAGGTATACATGCAAAAGCAAGAGAGAGAAGGGACTGGTGTCGGGTTTCAATTAAATATGATCGATGAAGAGGCCAACTGTGCGCGAGAGAGAAGGAGAGAGATTGCCCGAACCGAGCCGGCCTCGGTCACCGGAGTTTGGTATTGGGTTCCCCAGTGAGTGAACGAAGAGAGAGAGACACACCCCCGGGGTGGATGAAACAGGCGACTAATATTCTCGCCTACACGGTGTATGGAGGGCAGAGGGGCAAAACGGACCGTTTTATAATAACTTTTTTACGTTACTGGTCCGTTTTGCCCCGCTTTCCCTCCCTACCTTTTTTCGATATGAAACTCCAAGGATCGAGAATTCACGGAAACGTCGACCGGGTCGGGGGGGGAGGTGGGGGGGGGAGAGATTGATAGCGAAATAAAAATTGAGTCACGAAAGATAAATATTCCAAACTTCGTTCGAAAGGAGGGAAGGAGGGAAGGCGAAGATACGCGAGAATAACGAGTTGTATACCCGATTGTGTAGACACGTTTTCCTCGAAGATATTGACGCTACGGCTGGAGCGCGCCTAGCACTTCGAGGAGTGACGATATCCAGATGGAAGTTACGACTGGCGGGCGATACGCGCCGTCGAGATTCCGGGCGAGCTCGTCGAGCAGTTTTCCTTCCAGCACATACGGAGAAAAAAAAATTTATTGGGACAGCAAGAATTTTCTTAGTGTAACTAATTTAGCTACTCAATTTAGGGACAACAAACTACTTTGCATTGTGACAACGAATTTGGTCGCTGTAGCGGTAAATATCTTCATGTCGCAACGATACATTATTAACGATTGACACTTTTGAACACAGTAAAAAATAATTTCGGAAAATTGGAATGCGAAATTTCGGAAAATTATGTTTGTTAATTAAGTGACAAAGACGCTTGCCACTTATTTGAATATACGAACCTGTTCTTTTATTTCCCGTGTCATTGACTGTTTTAGTTTGTACTTTTGTTCGTAAAAATATAAAATTAACAAATGAAAAATTGTGGAGAAAAAAACAAATTATTGGGACAGCAAGAATTTTCTTACCGTCACTAATTTAGCTACTTAATATAGAGACAACAAACTATTTTGCTGCGACAGCAAATTTGTTCGCTGTAGCGGTAAATATTTTCCTGTCGCAACGATAACTTATTAACGATCTACACTTTTTTACACAGTAAAAAATTATTTCGTAAAATTGGAATTCGAAATTTCATAAAAATAATTTTGTTAATTATGTGACAAGGACGCTTGTCACTTATTTGGATATACGAACCTGTCCTTTTGTTTCCCGTGTCATTGACAATTTTAGTTAGTAGTTTTGTTTGTATAAATAGAAAAATAACAAATTAAACATTTTGGAGAAAATAAAAAAATTATTGGAACTGCAAGAATTTCTTTACTGTAATTAATTTAGCCACTTAATATAGAGACAACAAACTATTTTGCTACGACAGCAAATTTGTTCGCTGTAGCGGTGAATATTTTCCTGTCGCAACGATAAATTATTAACGATCTACACTTTTGTACACGGTAAAAAATAATTTCGGAAAATTAGAATGTGAAATTTCGTCAAAATAATTTTGTTAATTAAGTGACAAAGACGCTTGTCACTTATTTGAATACACGAACCTTTCCTTTTGTATCCAGTGTCATTGACAATTTGAGTTTGTACTTTTGTTTGTAAAAATAGAAAATTAACAAATAAAAAATTGTGGACGTTTGAGGACAATAAGTTGTTGTACAAAGTACAAACTTTTTTTACTCTGTAGAGAAACGGAGCCATTTTTCTCCGTGTAGGAGATACGGTGGCAAAACGGAGCATTTCCACCGGCCCGTTCAGATTTCGTATTTTTAACGGAATTTTATGATTTAAAAAACTTATACAGCGTTTTCACTGAATTTTTCTACAAATTTTTTCCCATCCCATTTTACCCCACGTCCGCGATCTCCAGCGTTCCTCATTTTGCCCCGTGCAACTTGCCCCTCGTGAATTCTTTCTGGCCCTTTGTAGCCTACACCTGGATAAATAACTCCGATTTTTCGAGCCCCCGCGCCCTATCCATCCGTCCTAAAGGGTTAATATTTCTCACACCTCCGAGCCAGCATTGATTAATCATCGCTTCTCCATGTGATTGATCGATCGGACCAGCGAAAGGCTTTGCGATGAATTATCGGAACGGAGAAAAAATAAAATTGCCTTGCGCCCTTTTGTTTCGTTCGAAAGCTCCGGAGAGAATAACGACGATGATTTCTTTCGATGGTCTTTCGCCCGCCCGATTAAAAGATCCTGCGGACGATTCTGGACCGCGATCTATCAAGCTTCTAATGAGATTCTCGTACAGCTGTGTTATCTTCGTTAATCCGTAAATTCTACCCTTCATATTTCCGGCGAAATATGATCGTATTATCTGGGTATTAATTATGCAAAAAAATGTTAACGGCGCAAGGAAGACCGGACTGAAAAAAAGGAACCGAGGAACTCGCGAACGTAAAGATGCACTGATAAAAAAGTATAATTCAATCAACTAAGATTCGGGGAGGGACGTTCAAATAAATATTTTGTTGTTTGAACAAAATATTTTAATGACTCAAACATTTTTTTGTGAAGTCACCCAACAAATTGTTGAACTGACCAATTTTTTGGCTGCACCAAGAAAATAATTAGTTGAACGTCCCTCCCCGAATCTTAGTTGATTCAACCGAATTTTTTATCAGTGCGGATCTCGGGCCGGAAGGAAAATTGAAGGAAACGCGATCTTTTCGGTCCCTTTCCTTTGGAATTTCTTTTACCCTCCGGATTTTTAAAGCTATACACCGTAAAAATAAATTGGAAATTTAATGTACTGGAACTTGGAATTGCTAACATTCCTTAAATTAATTGAACATTCATGTACTTTGCCTGTAAAATAAAAATACCAGATATAAAAATTAGAAATCTTTTGCCCGAAATGTTCAAAAGTGTTTATGAAAAATACTAATTTTGCTGTAAAATTGCAACGCACATGGGTTTGAAATTTCAGAAACAGTTTATGTAAAAAAGCTTCCAATACTGCACTATAAAAATAAATGATAAATTTAATGTACTGGAACTTGAAATTTGCTACCATTCCTTACATTAATTGAACATTGATGTACTTTGCTTCTAAAACAAAAATACCAGACATTAAAGTTACAAATCTTTCGCCTGAAATTTACAAAAATTGCAATGAAAAGTACGAATTTTACTGTAAAATTGCATCGCACATGGGTTTAAAATTTCCGAAACACTTAATGTAAAAAAGTATCCAACACTGTTAACATCCAAACAAATCTTTTTACAGTGTACCTGATTTTCTTGCGTGCATACGATCGACCTTTGTCTCACGACAGCCCAGGTCAACGAATCCAGTGTTTCGTTCGAAAGCACTGAAGATAATAACGGCGATGATTTCTTTCGATCCTCATTCGCCCGCTCGATTAAAAGATCCAGCGGACGACTCCGGACCGCGATCTATCAAGCTTCTAATGAGATCCCGGTACGGCTGTGCTATCTTCGTACATCCGTAAATTCTGCGCTCTTTCGTCTCTATCCCCTAGTGTATATGTGTGTATCGGCGTATTGAGGAATGAGGTAATTATCCGAGCTAGGAGTCCAGAAGCAACGAAGGTTGGAAGTCGATTCGCGAGTGTATATTCTCGTTCGACTGCGCAGCATCCGCGAATGGACCTACGTGCGTGACCGAGGGCTCGAGCTTGTGCAAACCGACTGGCAGCTCGAGTTGTGTATCCTCGGCAGAACCACCGATATCCTCGTCTCCTTTCTTTTATTACAAATCGATGCGATTAATATCGAAGACAAGGGGGGGGGGGGAAAGCGCGACGTCGAATAAAAGCTTTTAATACCGCAAGGAGCGCATGCTCCGGATGTCTTAATTAAACGTTTCATCTCTTTCTCCGCGCTGCACCGTCTGTGCTGCATCGACCGGACAACGAGATTAACGACTCCGCTATCGTCTCTCGCCCGATCCACAAACGGGATTTCGTAACCGGTGAACAAATAATAATAATGATGATAAATAAAAGTGACTAAAGTAAAATAAAATCGTGCGGCAATTAAATAGTTCTCCCGGCAGTCCCGCTGCACACTCGATCATATATCCGCGGAGTTATTATAACACAGTGGGGAAATAACTGAAATGCCGGTCGATATTTTTCGCGCTATCGGAAAAACGTCGCGAACAATAAACGGTACGGAATTCTCGATCCGATTTTTTTATTAACGAGAAAAAAATTATTGTTTTTTCATTTATTTTTTTTTACCTAAAATCGATGGATACATTTTAGAAAGACTATTTTTTTGAACTTTAAATAGAAGATAATGTTTGTATATGAGAAACGACTTTTTGTCAGCGATCGTATTTTACAGAATTTCTTTTTTCGGTGAAAATTTTTATTTTTTATTTTACCGCATACATCTGTAGAAATGGTTGATTACATTTAAATAAGTTAATGCACTGGAACTCTGATTATTCAATTGGAATGTTTTTTTAATTTACGCGAAAGAAAATTTTATTTAAATGTACTTATGAGAGTTACTTCATTCAACTAAAGAATTTTAATTACCTATAGCTGTATAGGCAAAAACGACTTCTTTAAATTTCGATAAAAATGTGTTAATTAGATAATCTACACTGTAAAAAATGTCTGCCTGGAAATTAATGAATCTATATTGGAAGCTTTTGTGCATAAACTAGTATATTAAATGTAATATACAAATGTTGTATAAAATGAACGTACGGTAAATAAAAAATGATAAATAAGTGGTATTTTTAATAAAAGTTCTTTAATAGTACTCAAAGTATTAAAAAACTGCTTTAAAATTACTTAATGTTACATAATATTTGTACATTCAATTTAATGTACTGCGTTATGAATAAAAGTTTCCAATATCGGCACATTAAATGTACAATTTTTTTAACAGTGTATCATTAATTTGATTTTCGCCTGAAATAAACAAAAAAAAAAACGACAAGTTGAGGAACATGGAAAAACCTTTTTTTAAATGAAAAAAATGTGTTTAGAAATAAAATATATATTCTACTAAAAAAAAAAATAGTTACTACAAATAAATAATGCATTTCATTCAACTACAACATCGCATTATATACAAATAAATACCCTAAGTAGATAATAAATATGTGGTTCAAGAAAAAAAATATACTGGATACAAGTAAAATCCTAGTAGGCAGATGTACAAAGAAGATAATTAATGTATTCGAAATAAATTTTATTCGTCATAAAGAAATCTTTTCCCTGGGTGTACGTGCCGAGGTTTGCGAGAAACCAGACCTAAGTAGTCTGCGGGCCTCCTTTCAGCAGCTGCGAGTCTAAAAATCTCGGAAATGGAAGCGTCGAGTCTGGCGAGTTAAAACCCGCGGTGTGAGTTGCGGCGAATCTATAAGAGAGTCGATTTATCGAATCGGCGGGAAAAGCGATCGAGGGTTGCCGAACGAAGCGTCGAAGATAATCTCGAGAGCGACGGAAACGAGGGTCCCGCGCGGCCTCCGGCCTTCTTTCCTCTCCGCCACCTTTTTTCCCCCGTTTTTTCCTTTTTCTTCGTCTCTCGGATTTTCACTAGGCGCAGCGCTCCGGGCGAGATCGAACTTATCCCGCGGGAGGACAGGCAGTCTCGACGTCTCCGCGAGAATCCGAGACGACGAGGTGAGACACGGACATGCACGGTACGTACGTATGTATGCGATTCGGAAAGCTCCGGGCCGTCACCGCGTGAAACCGTGCGAAAGATATCATCGCCGTAGACGCAAAGGAGCGAGATGTATGGAGGTAGGGGAGAGCGGGTCAAAATGGGATGATGGGGCAAAATGGGGCCGTCGGGTAAAACGCCATATTATAATCATTTTTGGATGGGACAATGGGACAAAATGGGGGGAGGGTGGGGCAAAATGGGGCGGTGGGGTAAAACGCCATATTCCAATCATTTTTGGATGGGAAGGTGGGGCAAAATGGGGTAGTGGGGTAAAACGCCATACTCCAATCATTTTTGGATGGGAGGATGGGGCAAAACGGCACAGACAATCCGGATGTATCAACGGGGCAAAATGGGACATCCAAAAATTATTCGAAACTTGCGTCTCCGCGAGAAGCCGAGGCGACGAGATGAGACACGGACACGGACACGGACATGTACGGTACGTACGTATGTCTGCGATTCGGAAAGCTTCGGGCCGTCAGCGCGTGAAATCGTGCGAAAGATATCAGCGCCGTAAACGCAAAGGAGCGACTGCTCGAACGAGATGTATGGAGGTAGGGGAGAGCGGGGCAAAATGGGGCCGTCGGGTAAAAGGCCATATTAGAATCACTTTTGGATGGGGCAATGGGACAAAATGGGACGTTCGGGCAAAATGGGGCAGTGGGGTAAAACGCGATATTCCAATCATTTTTGGATGGGAGGATGGGGCAAAACGGCATAGACAATCTGGATGTATCAACAGGGCAAAATGGGACATCCAAAAATTATTCGAAACTTGCGTGTCCGCGAGAATCCGAGGCGACGAGATGAGACACGGACATGTACGGTACGTATGTATGTATGCGACTCGAAAAGCTGTTAGCGAGTAAAACCGTGCGAAAGATATCATCGTCGTAGATGCAAAGGAGCAAGTGCTGGAGAGCGGGGCAAAATGGAGCGTTGGGGTAAACGCCATATTCCAATCATTTTAGGATGGGACAATGGGGCAAAATGGGACAGACGATCCGGATGTATCAACAAGGCAAAATGGGACATCCAAAAATGATTAGAAGCTTGCGTTTTGCTCACTGTCCCGTTTTGCCCCACTGTCAAATTTTGCCCCGCTCTATGGTACATATAGCACTCGACGATGTAGAAGTGTGAAAGAGAGGAAGAGGCTGCAGAAGAGGCATCGAACAGGCGAAATCGACTGCCCGCGAGCCACGTTCTTGCCACTCCGCCAAACCCTTTCCACCGTCTTACCTTCGAGACCGGATATTATTTCCGTTTCCACCCCCTTACGACAACCTGCCGAAGATATCCGTGATGATAATAATGCTCCGGAGAGCCCAGCGCGTGGCAGGTACGCGAAAGATCCGTTGTGGGAGATTGAAGGATTTTAAGAGAACTTGCCAATAATACGAATATTCGAACTACTCTGAGGGAAAGTCGGGAACGAGTTGGGAGTGTGCAAATTTTTACGCACGTGTCCCTTATCAATTACACAGCAAGAAAAGTTTGTACTTTTTACAGAAATTTATTGTTCACGAAGCAGCACAAATTTTTATTTGTCAATTATTTGTCAATTTTCCGATCGCACTACCCGGCTCTAGTTTTTAAACAAAAGTACAAACTGAAATTGTTAATAACACCGGAAATAAAAGGGCAAGTTTGTATATTCAAACCTGGACCAACAGATTTGTCACTTATTATTTAACAAAATTATTTCCACGAAACTTCGTATTCCGAAGATACGAAATTATTTTTTACTGTGTAGCGGAAAAAAATAATCAAAAATTAATTCATTAGGTGCTATTCAGGTGTTTAATTTGAACCTGCACCTTTATTATTTTGGTTCTCTTTTCATGACGCCAAAAGTTCAATTGAAAAAAGTCTCTGCTGTCTTAAAATCAGACCAGCAGACGTTTATTGGTTCTTACATTATCGTCAAATGGTTTTTCTTTTCAGTGAACAGACGACAAGTCTTTTAACAGGAATTTAAGTGCTTTTTAAGTGCTTTCGAACTGTAGAAAATTGAAGTCCCATCTCCAGCCGAAAAGAATATTTTTTATGAAAACTTAATTTATCAAAAGTGTACGATCTGAAAGTGTGAGAATAGCGTAGAACTAATTCAAGACCTAAAAAGCACCTAATTTTTTTTACATTTTGAACTCATTTTGGAGACTTTTTCTACTCACTTGATGAGGATGGGCAAGTTGAATGTGCCATTCCCGTTGAGTCTTTCAATGAAATGACGTCTGTCAATGAAAAACTTTTCACCATTTATTACTATTTTTTATTTATAACTTCTGGAAACTGCATCAAAGCCCCCATTCCTGTTAAGTCTTTGCAGTCAGGTCTGTCAATGAAAAAAAAAAAAAAACGCTAACCATGCCTCATCGGAGAACAATGTGAACTTATCAGATGAAACTGAGTGTCTAAAATTTTTTCACACAGCTGAGTTGGAGGCAAATCGCAACAATGCCCCACTATTCCCCAATCGTCCCAGCGATGAAGTTACTCCGAGTACTTTTCACCATTTATCATTATTTTTTATTCATAACTCCTGGAAACTGCATCAAAGCCCCCATTCCCGTCGAGTCTTTGCAGTCAGGTCTGTCAATGAAAAATAAATGTTAACCATGCCCCATCGGACAACAATGTGAACTTATCAGGTGAAACTTAAGGTAGTACTAGCGCAATGACTGACACCGCCTAAGTTTGAGAGAAATAAAAGAGATTTACAAACACTTCTCGATCGGATAAAAATCTGAAAAAACTCAAGCATATGGAAGATGCTGATAAAATTGTTCGTCCATAATAATGATCCCCAAATGTTATTCGTTTCCTTTACGTTAAAATTTGTTTAAAATCGTAATTTTCAAGTATTAGATAAAATTCTGAAAAAATTCATACGTATTCAGAAAAATT
>JAPYZC010005068.1:0-14684 GCA_030522665.1 Ichneumoninae sp. A BG-2022a | reverse complement strand
CCATACACTTTCCAAAAATCGTAGACTCAACCCATTTCGTCAAGTATTTTCCTAGATAAAGCGTAATAAAGCCGCACTAGTGCATGTGCCATCTACCGACCAACTATGCCCAATTCCGACCGGTCATGGCCCCCATTACCGACCACCTTTTTTTACAGCATGAATGACCGAGGTTGCAAAGAAAAAATAAATGTAAATCCAGACTTCGAACATGACATGTACAGCATTGTGTACACACTTAGCCTAAACGTTTTAGCAAAAGAAAATTTATCCAATTTCTATTGGTTATGTGGAAATGATCTGACTTTTACATGTACGGTAATGGGGACAGGCAAGAATTTTTCTGTGCCCAATCCCGACCGGCGAATAAAAAAAAAGTTTATCCGACTGTTTCGTCTCCGAATATGTAAACCGAACTACAACGAACCATTTAACGCTAGAATTATTCGTTAACAACGGATTTTTACCGAAATATTTACTATTTACGCGATCGACAATCCTCAACCTTACTTTTAAGAAACCGCTCGAGTCGTGGCGTGTGGTAAGAAAAGCGATAATATTATTCACTAATTATTACACGTCCTCTGCACTTTACAATCCTTTCACACTACACAAATTCCTGAATATTCCGAGACCGCTAATAAACGTTTTTATGTATGTCTGCCTCGTAAATGACGTTATACGCCGAAATGGTCGGTAAAGGGAGCATGGTCGGAAATAGGGACATTTACCTTACGACTCCGAAAAAATCCATTCGCCTCCGATGCATGAAAATACGGCCCAACCTCCAATTTTTCCATAGTTCATAGCCGAGTTGCCTCCAAGTCCGGCGGTCCGAGTCCCTCCGGTACCGCTGCCGGTCCCGCGTCCATCAGGGAGTTCCGGCCTCGAATATGACCGGTATCTGCGAGGTGTTGCAGGATTGGCGTCCAATCGTAGTTCCGATTCAGCGACTCGTAAAACAATACACGGCTGATTACTCGATAACTCTAGTGAAGGAGGGGAGGCGGCAGGCGGGGGAGGGGGGAAGGGGGGGGGTTGGTTACCGGGGACAGCGTTAGTGCTGCTATAACTACGGTGCCCGCTCGCAGCTTTCGGTCTCACTCCAGCTTTCTATACGGCCATCGCAGGCTTTGCAATTCATACGCAACGGAATTACCGGTTCACGCTCCGCTGGAGCCGCGTAGTGGCCTGTATACGCGCTTTCCTCCATCCCCGCTGGACCGTCTGCCTTTATACACACACGCACGGCCGTGGACCGGACGCGGGCTCTGTGTACGTGCGATAGAAAGCTTCCACATTGCCCGGATACAGTGTGAACAGCACGGAGTTGAGCGAAACCCGGGGAGAGCGCGGTCCAATGCTAATGGCGTTCGATCCAATATTCTTATCGGGCCTATCGAATTATCCTTCATCATGCTCACCAGCGTAATATCTCGCAAGCGCATACGATATAACTTTCGTATATAGATCGGTAATGTCGTCAAAGCTCCGATCGGCTCCGCCGCTCGTCGACTATCGACGCATCTGCGCTTTTTTTTTTTGCAATTCATTCGGGAAGCAAATTGTTGGGAAAGCGGCGAATGAAGTTTCGATTAAAAATTTCGTGGGAATTTTTTTATGGGGGCATTGCGGGAAATTGGGCCGAATGACCCGTGAAGGCTGGGAGGGGGGAATGTGAAACGTAAGATGGACCGGTGGGTGTTGAGACTAATGCGGATTTTTGAGAATAGTATATTGTGCAACAACTTTTTGTCACAATTGCATGAATCTGCGGTACTTGCAATGGCAGTCGCGCGAGACGTATAGTGAAAAGTGAGCTTATGTCTCCAGCTTGGAAAACGTCGAAAGAAAACTCCCAAGGGACGAAAGTGAACCAAATGCGAACTGCGCATGCGCGACTCTGTCATTTGACCACAGGTTCACGACTGGCATACAATAGGCCACTTTCGGCTCGCAAGACTGCCATGTAAAGTGCCGCGATTCGTGCACGAGTGACAAAAAATTATTTACTTGGTTCGATTACTTGCATGGACAACGGTGAGGTGTTTCGTGTGTTAAAATTTGCTTCTGGTGAGGTTTGAAGTATACGAACTTCGTTGACTTTCGGAGACCACTCGTCGATCGGTAATATGGACCACACTGAGAAAAAAAATTGGTTGGCTTAACCAAAAGTCGCGCTGACATATGAAACTGTTATTTGTTTGGGGCAAACAAAGCATTGTTTTGTTAAACGATTATTTGATTCAATGTATTCAAAATTTGTCGATGGAAACAAACATATTTGTTGTACCAACAGAATACACGTTTAAACGTATGCGCGCATTTGCTTAATCCAATAATTTCTTTTTCCCAGTGCACCCTTCACCATTGCAGTAAATTATAAAAAAACTAAGTATTTCATATGTGTCTAATATTTTATTTCCAAGGTTTGTAATATTGAACTTATTAGAACGGAAAAATTGATGTTCACTGAACATTCACTTTTCGTCACAATCGAACATGAAATTTAATATATCAGTTTTTGCATAAGAACTTCCAATTTTTTAAAATGTTTTTTTAGTGCAGTTACAATAGTGAAATTAACTTAATTTCCGTGAAAACTAGAAATTCCGAAGAAACTCCCAATTCAATTCTCAATGTCCGAAGCTTTACCGAGGCATTCTTAGGTGAGGTTCATTATCAGCCAACTCGCGTGGTCCAAATTATCAAGCATGTGGAAAAAAACGAGTAAGATGGACGACTGTGCGACGTTTCTAAATTAAAAAATCTTTAACCTATGCCAAACTTTTTAGTGGCACATTTTCATCGCTTTTACCCAATCAATGATAAGCGCTATTTATGTTAAAACTAACGCGCACGATCTATCTGGAATTTTTTTTTGTCGATCGATCAGAAACATATTCCATCCACAGTTGTTCGTTCGGCTCCAAGAAAATCCTCCCCTCGCCCCTCCGCTCCATCGCTCTTCGGCCGGCCGGTGCTTTTGTCAGGAGGTAAGAGCACCCGCCTACAAAGTTATGTACACATTGAAGAAGACCGGCGTTCTTATGAAGGATTTCGTTGGATCTTCTTTAAATCGGATTTGCACGGAGATTGTCGGAAAGCGATACACCGGTAACCCCCGAATCCCTCGACTAATCTGTTTGTTCGGAGTCCTTGGCGAAGATCCTTGTCGCCCGCGGCAAATGTTAAAGCCGAACAACTTAAATTCTCCCTCGTAACTTCCCTTCATCAGCTATTATCCTCGATTCCTTCGATCATAATAATCATAATAATCATAATAATCATAATAATCATAATAATCATAATAATCATAATAATCATAATAATCATAATAATCATAATAATTATTAATATAAAGATTATGATTGATTCGTAACTTTCCGAACTTTATTTTTAACTCCCGACTGCCCTCCGATTGCAAAACGGGAGTTATGCGTTTCACTGCAAATAGCCAATGAGAAACAAGAATCCTTTTTACTCCCGACTGCCCGCGAGAAGCCCGGAATTGTTTATAATCGTAGCGTTTTTTATTCGTGTTTTTATTTTTCCGATATCAATGTTTAGTGCGTGATCAGTGCGTGAAAAAATGTATACGGTGCCGTGTCCGTTTATATCTGATGCATTAATCACCGAACTTATTATCTTTAAAAAATTATAAATTACACACTTAACCTAATTTTTTCTTATCGAAATTAATTATATAGTCCTAACTCGATCGTTGGAATGTAATATCATATTCGCAAAGCGATATATGTCAGCGTTATCATTTTCTGTGTCTTTCTTCTTCGATTAAATTATGTCTGCATCTTTTCTCTCCAATACAATTTTTTATGTGTCGTTCATAACTGATACATGTGAGCGATATAATTTTCTGTCTTTCTTTTTCAATGAAATTTTTCATTGGAAGAAAAACGTTTAGATAGGAAGAGTTCAGACATTCGATACGGCATAAGTCGATACCCGAGGATTCAAAAGACAAATGCAGATACGATAGCACAATGCGAAAAGGGTTTTCAAAGCGGTTTTTATACCGGTGTTCTTGCGCTCCCTAAGAGGATAACGATTTACTCAAAAGTGGAGTGTTAACTTATATGCTCCTCTACTGTGTATATAATCTCACTTCTGGTGTAGCATTACTCCTGTTGTTGTCCCTCGATCGAATATAAATAAATATATAAAGGTATAAAGTAAAGAACGATAGGGGACGATGTGGCTTCATGACAAACCCTGGATTAGCTGGTTCGTCTCATTTTTTTTTCTTCTTTTCTCGTCCGCGCCCATAGATAAACGTTCGTGTGTGCAAACATAAGAGGGGCTTCCCCTCAAGCTCTCCGCTTCTCCCCGTGCACCTGGTAGCATTTTTAGAGCCCCAGGGAAAGCGACGACTACTCACGCGACGACAAGAAAAAAAATTCCCATGACGTGACTCGAGATTTAGTAAAAATAAAATAAAAATTATAATATTGATTTTTCACAAAATTCGAACGTTCCGATCGATCGTCGCTGGGGAACGGCTCGAGTCACTGAGGTTTACATTTTTTACTCTCGCATATTCACTCTCGAACATTCATAATTGTTTTTTTTTTAAATAATTTTTTGAGCAATCGCACAGTAAAAAATGATTTCGTAATATATGAATACGAAGTTTCATAAACACATAACTTTTTTTTAAATTAAGGTTATTCGTTAATTTTTCGGAATACGTATGATTTTTTTCAGATTTTTGAATTCACTTTGAATTTTGTGACTTTCTACACATTTTTCCCATATGAAAAGAAAAAAATTCAAAGTGAATTAAAAAATTCGATAAATTTCGTGCGTATTCAGAAAAATGATCGAATCACATTCATAAAAAAAGTTACGTTTCCAAGGGATTTGTTGAACAATTTTATTTTTCATCAATCTCTTGATAACATTTTATAATTATTATTATCCAAAATGATTCTTTTCATCACCTTTAACATCCTCGATTTTTTCACATTTTTATACCATCCACAAGTGTTCGCAATTCCCCTCATTTCTCCGAAACTTATCCGAGGTGAACACCATTCGCAAGGACTGCCTTAAATTTTTTTTATTTAAACTCGGCGCAGCGTTCAAGAACCGGCGGGTCTCATGGCTCTTTTTAAACTTGTCCCCGGCGGAGTGTACGAACATCTGTCAGATATCACTCCCCCAAAAGTGGCAGTGTTTGCGTTAAATCAGGTGAACGACGATGTGCGGGACAATGGTTCGGAGGGAGCGCGAGGGCCGACGCTGACCCGATAGTTCCGAGGGGTTTCCACGTACCGCTCTTTACCCACACTGGTCGCTCTCCCAAAAAAAAAAAAAAAAAAAATTTCCAACTTTTCCCGTCTCCCCGTTTCCTTCCACTCCGAGCATTTCTTCTGCGCCGAGAAACAGGGGCCGAAAAAAAGGAATAAAAAATGGACTCTCGTGAAGGACCGAAGAGAATGAGGACCTCTTGCCGCACAGGTTACCCACCGTGCAGCCGCGCGCATCGCGAATGCGCGTTTCCGCAAACGTGTAGAAAAAGAACAAAAAAAAAAAAAAACGAAGAGGAATAATGGACTCTCGCGCTCGAGCGGGCGAGCGGACGAGGATCAGTTGCCGATGCTGCGACGGCTAATCTTTCCTGGTTTTCGACATCGTGATCTTCTCCGGGTCTTGCTTCTCCATTCATCCTGTTTCGTAGTTCCTTCGTTCCATCCGGATCGGCTTTCGTCGGGGGGGAGTCGCGTGCCATTGGACGGTCGTTGAACGTCATTCGTCGGGCGGAGGGACATGTTTCGAGAGGTCGGCACGAGATGGCATTGGCTGTCCGACTTGTGCGAAGGACCCTTGGGCTTTTGACGTAAAGTCGTTGAAGCGCCAGTTCATAGCTATGGGTTTCTGTTGTAGTTCGCAGTAGACTGCGAATTAATTGTAGGAGCTGTTTCGGTTTTGTGGCAAAGTTGTCTCAGAGCCAACTTTTGTTTTCTCAAACGCTTTGATTTTTTTTTCACATGCTTTGTTTCCGAGCAGCAGTGTGGACAGCGCGAAGGAATTTTTTCAAAGAGCAGTTTGCACAAAGCATCGCATCTACCAAATTTATAAATATTTTCCAATGAAAAAATTGTAACAGATAGGGGAAAAGTGGTGAATATGGCCCACCTCGACTAACACATAAATCAATGATATATGGACCGGGCCATATTCCCCCACTTTTACCCTACTTAAAAACATACTTTTCAAGGTAAACAAAAATTGGAAAACTGCACAGTTTTTCCCAGAAAAAATTCACGAACATCCTTGTTTCTTCCGGCCGCGAACTAGGTGTGAGACCTTAATTTTAAAAAAGGAACCTTTGGATTTCTTAGCTCAGAAACACATCCATATACCCTGGAGCATTAATGAATTGCTACCTATCCATGGATGAATTCTTGAATACAGAGGGTAGTTTGGAGCTAAGGTTAAAATGGAATTAACGCCGTTGCCAGAACCATTGCGAGCTGGGTGGGGTTTGTGCAAGACATCATCCTGGAACGCTCTTCGTCATATTGGAAATAGGTGACTTCCGGTCTCGAAAATCTCATTTTTCGACTGGAAGTGACGTCACTACATAAATAAGTCACTTCCGGTCTCGAAAATCGAATTGTTCCATTAGAAGTGACGTCATATTGGAAATACGTGACTTCTCGTCAAAATCTAATTTTTCAACCGGAAGTACCGACATAACGGAAATATGTCACTTCCGGTTTCGAAAATCTCATTTTTCGACCGGAACTCACGTCATAACGAAAACGCGCCGCTTCCGGTTTCGAGAATATTATGTTTCGTTCGTCAGGAAATTTTGAGGAACTTTCGTGCGACGATTCCATGCGAAATACGAATGTTCCACCGTCCCCTTCGACGACGCGATGGAACTCCCCCGTCAACCAAGGAAATCGGGCTCCGACTCGGCAAAGTGCCGAACATAAAGGAGAATAATTGTACGTCGCGCGAGGCCATGCGAGTACAAGCGCGAGGTACATAACCTCCGTAACGTTCCAGTGTCATTGGTAATGGCTCATTGCTCCCGGGATTGGATGGCGAGTCGCGCTGGATGGAGGACTCGTAGGACAGGGCTGCCCCATTGCCTCATTAATGCCTCTCGGCTCCTGCGGAGCGGCGACCGTCTCCGTCCACGTCCCTCCGTTTTCGCTCCTCGGACGATATCGTAACCGTATCCTGGTGGCCGTCAATTCAACCCTCGAAGCGGCGGCGTCGGCGATGGCGAGCGCCAAAGGGTTTCGCCGTTTCGGCACTGGCTGCGAAGTAAGGCCACCCAATGGCAATTTCCGGTGGCCACCTTGGACCAATGAAAATCACATAGCGCAACTGAGCGAAGAAGAAAGCGCCTAGGGTGGTTCGCCACCGCGCGACAGAACGGGACGCTCCGTCGCGGATGCTTGGACGAAGATCTCTCGAAGAAGAGGAAATTGAAGAACAGGGCGGAGGCCGATTGTTCTCTCGTTACAAATCTCAGACTGCGATCTGTGTTTACTAAGTTTCGTTAAAATAATTTTGTTAAACGAATGACAAAGTTGTTTTTTTCGGGATTTAATGTACAAAGCTATCCTTTTATTTCTTGTGACATTGACCGTTTTTGGTTTGTACTTTTGTTTGGAAAATCGGAGCCGCATGGCTCGATCGGAAAATTCATAAATAAGACGTTTTTGAGACTCGTGGACGATAAGTTGTTTTTTAAAGTACAAGCTTTTTTTACTGGGCAGATCCAAAATGGCGTTTCGCTGCTTCCTTTTGGGCCCAAAAAGCGATATCTTTGGTTTGTATGGCAATTAGAGTATTGCGAGGGAACACTAAAAAAAATTGCTACAAAATTACTGCACTTAGAAAAATTATGTAAAAATTCCTGCGAGACACTTAAAAACCTAAGATTACAATTTGATACCGTAGCAATCTGTATACGAATCAAGGTACCTTGAATTGTCGCGTGCCAGATCATACAAAGATCTAAAAAAATGGTTGAAGAGAGATTACGGTGGAATTAAAGCAAATCTAGCATTTCCACATAGATAAAAAATTGCGTTTCACTGCTTCCTTTTAGGCCCAAAAAAGGGTATCTTTGCTTTGTATTGGAATTATAATATTACTAGGAAATACTAAAAAAATTGATACAAAATTGCTTCTCTTAAAAATATATGCAAAAATTGCTGTGAGCCACTTAAAAACCCAACACTGTAAAAATAAATTGTAAATTTAATGTACTCGAAATTGAAATTTGCTTACATTACTTACTTTAATTGAACATTAATGTACTTTAATTGTAAAATAAAGACACGAGATATTAAAATTAGAAATCTTTTGCCTGGAGTTTACAAAAATTTCCATTAAAAATACAAATTTTACTGTAAAAAATTACAACACACATGTGTTTGAAATTTCAGAAACAGTTTATGTAAAAAAGCTTCCAATACCGTTCATTAATTTTCAAACAAATTTTTTTATAGTGAAGATTACAAATTGATTCCGTAGCAATCTGTACATGAATCAAGCTACCTTGAATTGCCGCATGGCAGATCATACGAAGATCTAAAAAAAATTGTTGACGAGAGATTACGGTGAAATTAAAGCAAATCTGGCATTTACGCACAGATCCAAAAATGGCTATTCACCGCTTTCTTGAAAAATCACATCGCGCAACTGAGCGAAGAAGAAAGAGCCTGGGGTGGTTCGCCACCGCGCGATAGGACGGTACGCTCTGTGCTGGATCCTGGACGAAGATCTCTCGAAGAAAGGGGCGTTCGCAGTAGGAAGGAAATTGAAGAACACAGTGGAAGGGGATTGTTCTCTCGTTACAAATCTCACACCGCGATCAGCGCTGAATCGGAAAGGACCCTTCGGATCGAAACTAACCGAACTATAAGGGAGCCTTCTAAGGTCCCTCCGACGCTCTCTAAGACGGAGGATCATCGTCGTCGGCTCTTCGCCTAACGGATCTATCGTTACCGGGGTGACGACGACGTTCCAGGACGCTGTCTTGCACAAACCCCACCCAGCTCGCAATGGTTCTGGCAACGGCGTTAATTCCATTTTAACCTTCGCTCCGAACTACCCTCTAAGACCGTCTGAATATTTGATGTGCCAACCCCTCCCAGCTGGCAGTTCGCTTCCCTCAAGTTCTCGCTGCTTAGGCGAGGCGTCGATACGGACTGACGGAGGAGCTGAGGATAGTTTGCGGATTCGAAGATTTCGACAATATCATTCCTTGGCTTAGCATCCGTTTCACTGTCCAGCGACCGGCCAGTTTTAAGGGACTTCACTTGGAGAACTTGGAAGATCATACAAGGATCTTAAAAAAAATTGTTGAGGACAGATTTTTGTGAAATTAACCAATCTGCCGTTTTCATGTAAATCCAAAAATGGTGTTTTATGGTTTCCTTTTAGGCCCAATAAAAATATATTTGATTTGCATTTGGAATTATAGTATTCTTGTCCTACGTTTCGCTGTCCAGCGACCGGACAGTTTTAAGGGACTTCACTTGGAGAACTTGGAAGATCATACAAGGATGTAAATAAAGTTGTTGAGAGATTTCGGTGAAATTAACAAATCTGGCGTTTCCATGTAGATCCAAAATGGCATTGCACGGTTTCCTTTTAGGTAAAAAAAAGATATCCTTGATTTGTACTGGGAATTATAGTATTGTTATCCTCCGGTTCGTTGTCCAGCGAGCGGCCAGTTTTGCTGGACTTCACTTGGATAACTTGGAAGATCATACAAGGATCTTAAAAAAAATTGTTGAGGAGAAATTTCGGTAAAATTAACATATCTGGCGTTTTCACGTAAATCCAAAAATGGCGTTTCACGATTTCCTTTCGGGCCCAATAAAAATATCTTTGATGTGTATTGGGAATTATAGTATTGCTAGGAAACACTTTACAATATTGCTGAATGCAGAAGTGCATTGTGTCGATAGTATATCGTCCGCACTGAGAGTGGAGAAACGGACCAGGGGTTACGGCCGAGCAGTCGTCGCGAAGCTTACCAGTAACCCATTAACCCCTCCCCCCCCCCTCACCCCCTTCCCACCACGCCGCGTGTACGGGCCGTAATTCGGGGCAAGATTACGAATTGATTGCGTAGCAGTCTGCATACGAATCGGGCGTCACTGAATTGTCACACGGAAGCACATACAAGGATGTGAGAAAAAGTGGTTCAGGAGGGGTTACGGTGAAATTGAAAAATCTGGCATTCCCGTGTACATGCACAGAAAAAAAATAATTTCGCAAAATCAGAATACTAAGTTTCGTAAAAATAATTTTACTACACAAGTTACAAAATCGTTCTTTCGGGATTGAATTTGCAAACCTGTACTTTTATTTCCTGTCATTAACAATTTTATTTGATATTAGGTTCGATCGGAAAATTAACAAATAAAAAATGTTTGACGTTCGTTTTTTTACGGTGTAGATGCAAAATGGCTATTGAAAAAAAAGTATATCTTTGATTTGTACGTGAATTATAGTATTGCCAGAAAATGCTTAAAAAATTGCTGCACACAGAAGTGTATTGTGTCGATGGTATTCGACTCGAGTCAAGATTACAAATTTATTCCGTACCAGTTTGTATACGAATCGCGCTACAGTAAATTACCACAAGCCAGATCATACAAGCATGAAAAAAGAATGGCTGAGGAGAAATTACATAAAAAATTAGCAAATCTTGGATCTACATTTTGGATCTAAGGTAAACCGGTCAATGAATGAACAACAGTTAAGCAGACGAAAATACCAATGAATAGAAGTTTTTTATGCACGTGCTCTTATGAAAAGTGTCCATTCATTGGCCCTATCCATTCATTGGCCCTGTCCATTCATTGGCCGTTTTACCCTACACGGCATTTCCGGTAGATCCAAAATGGCGATTCGCCGCTTCCTTTTAGGGCCAAAATAAAAGTGTATATCTTTTATTTGCTGAGAATTATAGGGTAAAAGTGGGGAATATGGCCCGGTCCATATATCATTGATTTGCGCATTAATCGTGGTGGGCCATATTCACCACTTTTACCCTAGGATTGCCAGGAAACACTTAAAAAAATTGCTGCATGCAGAAGTGTATTGTGTCGATAGTATATCATTCGCACTGAGAGTGGAGAAACGGGCCAGAGGTTACGGCCGAGCAGTCGCCGCGAAGCTTACCAATAACCCCCCCCCCCCCCTCCACCCCCCACCGCCATCCCACGTGTACGGTCCTTAATTCGAGTCAAGATTACAAATTGATTCCGTAGCAGTCTGTATATGAATCAGGCGTCACGTGTGCGGGACGCACCCCTCGGACACGAACTACTACTGTAGCGTAACAGCGCACCATACAGCATGCAGTAGTACTAGACGTACGGCGTGCACACGCGTACTGTTCTGCTCCGATCACAGCGGGGGGAGCAGGGGGACAACCCGACTACTACCCCGTTTCACGCCATTCCATCGTCGCACCCCTGCAGCTATACAACACACCCCCCCCCCCCCCCTCAGCCCCCATATTATGCCGTAGAGTTTCCGTGCAAAGTTTTCATCGATTTTTGTTTCAACTGTTCGCAACTCCCGATACACTGTTCCTTATTCCTTTGCCTAAGCGCGTTAGGGAAAAAAGTTTGTTTTTGTTGGTTCGTTTTGCCCCCTGGTCGGCCACGAGCGCCGGATTCTGGTGAGGTCTTCCGGTTCTAAGGGTTAAAATTCCGGGATTTTTTTCGAAGATGGAGGGACAGGTTTTTTTGCTTTTCTCCTCCCCCCCCCCCCCCCATATTATGACCTACAGTTACCGTGCAAAGTTTTTATCGTTTTTTGTTTCAACTTTTCGCAACTCCTTTAGTGAACTGTATTAGGGATATTTTTTTATTTATTTTTTGCCCAGTTGTCAGTGACGATTCAGTGTTGGATTCTGGAGAAGTCTTCCGGTTTAAAGGTTTACAGTACCGAGATTTTTTCAAAGATGGAGGAACAGATTTTTACTATCCCCCCCCCCCACCCCCGCGCCTCCATATTATGCCTTAGAATTTCCGTGCAAAGTTTCCATTGATTTTTGTTTCAACTATTCGCAACTCCCAATACACTGTTCAGTATTCCTTTGATGAACAGTGTTAGAGAAAAAGTTTTTTTTTTCTTGTTCATTTTGCCCCGTAGTCGGTGACGAGCGCCACCAGAATCTGGCGAGGTTTTCCGGTTCAAAGGGCTAAAATACCGAGATTTTTTCAAAGTTAGAGGGACCGATTTTTGTTATTTGTTCTGGGAATTTTCAACCTCCGATGTTCTAGCGTGGTAGAAAACCTACGACGGGGAAGTACGCGAAGAGAGAGTTACGAGGAGGGACCGGAGCTAAATCACGAAGGCACACTCGCGCCGCATGATGGATGCCCCCTGGCTATTATTACGCCGACGCTGGTGCAGCAGCTACACGGGAAACCCCTTACGTGCGTGCGTAGAACGAGATGTAACACGGGGAACGTTTCCGAGGAATCCAAAACGTCGTCGACGCAACGAAAACCCAAACGCTCTACGTGCCAAATCTTAATTGAACAATTTCACGCGCGGCACGCGTCGTCGGTGAGCAGGCGATGTAATTTTTTTTTAACTGTAGCGAACAGTTTGGAAGGGTGATTTTTAGAGAACGGAGAACAGAATTTCGTAAAGGTCAATTATTTGACGTTTTGAAGGTTGATTTTTCAGAGTGCGGAGAACGGAAGATACAATTTTATTTGTGATTGGGTTCGAGCATGTTAAAAATGGTTGTAAATTGTTAAAAGTAGGCCCAACCATTGCTTAACCGGATATTCAATTTTGAATACAATTTCACCGCTTAAACAGACAGCAGTTATCAAGGGTTATTTTTCAGAGAATGGAGAATTCAATTTAATTTGTCATCGGGTTGGAACAAGTTGCAAATTGTTAAAAGTAGGCCCAACCATTGCTTAAGCATTTCTTAACCGGATATTCAATTTTGAATACACTTTCACAGCCTAAACAGACATCAGTTATCAAGGGTCATTTTTACGTGAACGTAACCGGATATTCAATTTTGAATACAATTTCACCGCTTAAACAGACAGCAGTTATCAAGGGTTATTTTTCAGAGAATGGAGAATTCAATTTAATTTGTCTTTGGGTTGGAACAAATTGCATTTGTTAAAATTAGGCCCAACCAATGCTTAAGCATTTCTTAACCGGATATTAAATTTTTGAAAACAATTTCACAGCTTAAACAGACAGCTGTTATGAAGGGTCATTTTTACGAGAACGGAGAATGCAATTTGATTTGTCTTTAATTTTTAATTTCAATTGGGTTGGAACTAATTGCAAATTGTTCAAATTAGGCCCAACCATTGCTTAAGCATTTCTTAACCGGATATTCAATTTTGAATACACTTTCACATCCTAAACAGACAGCAGTTATGAAGGGTCATTTTTACGATAACCGAGAATGCAATTTAATTTGTCTTCGGTTTGGAACAACTTGCAAATTGTTAAAATTAGACCCAACCATTGCTCAAACATTTCTTAACCGGATATTAAATTTTTAATACATTTCCACGGCCTAGACATTGAGCGGTACTGAGGCAGGCACAGTCAGTCTGCTAGCGACTAGACGTGAAAAGCAGCCAAAAGAGCGTCCTCGTTGTTTCTCCGAAGGCATACAAAGCGAACGAGAATGCAGAAAGCGCCAGATTCGTAAAAGCAAGAAAGACGCGGAATGAAGAGAAAGAAAGTGATCAGCGTGTCAGGGGGGGAAGGGGGGGAGGGGGGAGAGGTATGGAAGAAGAGAGAAACGGAAACAAAGAAGGCGAGATACGTGCAGAATTTCAGTATGGCGTCGCGTCCGGTTCGCTTACCGCACACAATGCACTCCCCCGTGTTAACTCCTGTGTGCATCGTGTGTGCAACCCTTTTCAGCCATCTTCCTTTTTCCACCCTTTGCCTTGCATTCCTCCTTGCCGGCCTCTACTTTGCAAAGCTTTCGGGCTCAATTTTTTTTTTCTTTTCCTTTCTTTTTCACCGTTACACACGCAACCCGCTCTTGTTTACCACTCCTTCCGTCGTTTTCGTTTGTTCTTCTTCCTTCCGCGCCTCTTGCCATTATCCGTATTGCAGCGAGGCTTGCGACATGCAGCGCCGGCCTTATGCGGCCTCGCGCGATGACACCAGCACCATTTTTCGCTGTGTAAGTTACCCGCTTTACCGCCTTGTCGCTACAGGATTAACATTCCGAGGTGATTTTACCTTGATTTGGAATTATCGTTTTGGCAACTTTATATTGTTTCTTTTCCCGGGTGAGATTTAATCGTCGGCACGGCTACCAGTCAGCACGGAGAAAAATAGTTTTGTTTCTTTAAGGAGGGAGTCTCGCTGCGCGCTGACTTCGCATAAGTTCGACAACAATAAGAGAAAATTGCAAGTAGTTCTTATTGGTGTAAAAATCTGAAAAAAATCATGTATACTAAAGGTACTGAGAACATTAATTTTGCATAATAATAATTGCAAAATTTTATTAACAAATTCATCAAAAAATTAATTGGTTAAAAAATTACCCGGCAACAAAACTTTTGTTTTTATGGAAATGATTCGTTTATTTTTCTGAATGCGTATGAATTTTTTCAGATTTTTAAGTAATCGTTGATTTTTGTTCTATAAAAAAAATAAAAAAT
>JAPYZC010005067.1:0-19751 GCA_030522665.1 Ichneumoninae sp. A BG-2022a | reverse complement strand
CATAATGGATTTTCAATACTTCAATTCGGAATAAATCAGATCTGCATAGGAGTGTCCGAAGATTGGGACGTGTCCGAACATCGGTACCGTTACCTTAGTACTTCGAAGCGGAGCCAAAATCTTCCAAGGTTCGCAACCGTTTCTCACACACGCGTCCATCGATCCCGGAAACTGCTTGCAACGACGCCTCGTTACGCGTCTACGTGGCAGGTAGATTTGTAAGGAGAGTCGAGCGCTGATCTTCCTCCCTTGTAACTCTCCTATGAATTACAGCGTGTCGTGTAACGCTCCATCCACCGAACTCGTAAGGGTGGGTGGATAAACTCTTCCATAATATGCCCATGTATCTACACGTGTATGTATGCATGTACACGCACACACACACATACGTAATCGAAGGGAAGCTCCCGAGGCCCTCGCGGCGGAGCGAAGGCTCGAGCAAAGCTCCCCCGGCTGCGCGTCGTCTATCGGCCTGCGTGTCGCTTATCGATCCGCAGGCAACAGTATAATGTGTGAGAATGTTTTCCGACCGATCCGACCCTCCCGACAGTCAGAAAAGAAACCAAAAAAAAAAAAAAAATAAAAAAAAAATAAAAAGCCTCGAGAGTAAATTTAAAAAAGAAAAATTCGTGTCCGTCTCTGCGATCGTCTGGCGTGGGAGGAGGCGCCGGTCGGGTTCGAGTCCCTTTAATAATCCCATTCGGTGTCCCTCATCTCGATAATGACACGCGCGACGGTGAAAGAGCTCGCCGATTAGGTAATTCCCAGCCTGTCCCATTTCCCTTTCGATTAAGCCGTGGGGGATTATTACGGGAGCGATTCCCGATGCCTCGGACCGTGGAGCGGTGGGGGGAAGGGCGGAAAATAATAAACGTCGAAACGGCCGCACGCCGGACAGCGAAATTGGCCGAGGACGGAGCGGGAGGAATCGCGGGAGGTTTTCTCCTCCGTGGCTCTCTCCGCTCCGGCCGCTGCGAACCGGAAGCTCGTCCCGACTTCCCCCGCTTGTATTTTTCACGTGTACTTTCCGGTTAAACATCCGACTCGTAAATTTAACCTGGCGCAAGACGGATTATCCAGGAAAAATCTCGGGATAGCGGGAGACGGCGGAGGGTGGGAAAAAAGGAGGCAACGCTCCACTTTCAAAGTCTAACGCTCGCACACGGGAATCGGGCGAGGCGCCGGATTTACGGCGATTTTCCTCTCCACTTTTACCCCCACCTTTATTTTTTTTTATTCTCCCTACTTTTACAGCTTTTAAGAAGAATTATCTCGTACCTGGAAGAAATCGATCGTTTTCATACCCCCTCCTTCCCTTCACACCACCCCCCCCCTCTCTTCCTAGAGCGCCAGTTTGATAACCGGTGCGGTATAAATTTTTCGGGATATCTCGGGAAACCGGAAGAGAGAAATAGGTATAAAATCGAGAGGGAGTTTCTTTGGCAGTCGCGATAGGTACATATGTACATCGGTATTCCGAGCAAGTGTACAGAAAATGTTCTACACGGGAGTGAATGTACGGACGGGTGGAGTGAGAGAACGAGGAAACAAGTTTGTCCATATTTTTATTTCCGATCGATCTCGTTCGTCCGCCCGGGCGCGCTTTTCCGCCCCCGTGTTTGTACGGTATTCGGAGAATACGTAGACAGACTTTTATCGGCGAGACGACTGAGGGATCGGAGGAGGGGGGGTTTATTTTTCGAAAAGTATATTTGCCACTTGGATTACCCGAGCTCGATTAGCTCCGCTGGCGCGTGCATCCGCCATTCGATTCCGTGCCTTTCAACCCCGCCGACGTTTCCGGATGTACGCGTTTCTCCTGTGTTTCGGCCATCGGAACGTAACGATCTCGCGACTCGGCGTCCCCGCTGGCGTGTCGGGTTCGTGGATATTGTTATGGGGAACGCTATTTGAGGCAGGCAAACCCGGGGTGTCGGTCGGACGATAGAACGGAAGCTGTTCATTTCAACGACTGACGCGATTCCACTGGATCGGTCATTGCCGATTGCTCGACACATCTTTTCATAATCTGCCACCACAGTCGTGTCCGTCACATCGTGGCGTATCGATTTCGGTACAAACAAACCGAAAAATATGAATTCCGGACGGAGTTACGACCCCTCGAAAGTGGAGGTGAGAAAATAAATTTATCTCCTTTTAATTCCCAGCTTCACGGAAATTATTTATTATTTGTTATAAAAGCGTACGGGCAGAAAGCATTTGCAAGTTGTTCGGAAGCCCAACCGACTAAAAGAACATAGAGGACATTTGCCAGGTTGGGCGCCTCCACTAAAAAATTCAGAAAGCTAATCTTTAAACTGGGACAATGAGCCTCCAAGGAGAGTTACTCTAACGGCATACTCATTTTGCAATCTTGAGATTCTCGGAAGCCAGCTGTAATCGGCATAGTTTACACGATAAAAGAGCACCTCAAATATAAAAAATTTTGTTTGAAAATTAATGAACAGTATTGGAAGCTTTTTTACATAAACCGTTTCTGAAATTTCAAACACATGTGTGTTGCAATTTTACAATAACATTTGTATTTTTCATGAACTTTTTTGTAAATTTTGCAGCAAAAGATTTGTAATTTTTATATCTGGTATTTTTATTTTACAAGCAAAGTACATTTATGTTTAATTAATATGAGTAATGTCAGCAAATTTCCAGTTCCAGTACATTAAATTTACAATTTATTTTTACAGTGTATACTATATTAAAAAATAATAAAAATATCGGGCCGCTTTCTCCGAGATCCAAGTGAGTAAGATCTCCATAATACGAAATGAGACCGTAATCATGATCGCGATAGCGCATCGGAGAGCCCAGGCGATAAGACGCGAACCTAAGAAACTTATGCTCGACCCCTTCGATTAAATCCGAAAAGGAAACAAAATTTACTCGACACATTATGTCGATCATAAGTTGCTACCCATTCGCATCAATAAATTAATAAACACACCCTAACTATCGATTATTTTTTCGATTGAAATATATTTATCCATTGTAAATGGCGATTGGCTCGATAATCGGGAGTAATTGTCGCTAACCGAGCTTTCGGTAGATCCCGAACAATTTTCGCGGCTTTCGGAGCTAAGCCCTCGGTCTGCCCGAGCTCCGGCAACGTGACACTCCGTGTGTACGGCGCCGTACCCCAGGGATACAAAATACGATATAACGAGAGAGCGTGTGTGTCCATGTCTGAGAGTGGGACGAAGACAGGACGGCAACAGAGGAAGCACACCGACAACGAGGAGACCATCTCGTTACGTCGTCTGACTGTCGGGGCGAACGAGCACTCGGCACACGTTCGAGTGTCTCGCGGCAACCAAACCCACCCCCCCCCCCACCTCGCACCCTCGAACGACCGGGGTTGCGCCGCACCGCATTGTCGGGGTGCATCGTCTCCTTCCCGAGTCACGTACACACACACCCCCGGATGGAGTGTGTACAGTAGCCGCAAAGTCTCAATACCGTTTCCACTACAGCCTCCACTCGTGAAAACTCGAATCTGTCGGGAAGGCGAAAAGGCACTCGATACACAAAAATTTTTATTCTTCGTACGGTCTGATTTAATTCACATTTGTAAAAGTATTTTTATGGTTTTTAAGTAAAATTAACTCGTTCGGCCCCGGGTACAGTAGGGTAGAGCGGGGCAATATGGGACAACGGGGCAAAACGGGGTTTTTGGGCAAAACGTCATTTTCCAATAATTTTTGGATGCCGAATTCGCCCTATCGGATACATCAGACTTTACTGCCCAGTTTTGTCACCTTGTCCGATCCAAAAATGATTGGCAAATTTAGTTTTGCCCAAAAATCCCGTTTTGCCCCGCTCTCCCGTACTTCAGGGACTTTTCTTAGTCGCGAAGTATGTCGGTCATATATGCAGTCTAAAGACGTCGAGATGACTGCAGGAATTCCGGCTTTACCGATCAGCTATTTTAACCCTTTCGGCACTGCGTGCGAATGCAGGTGCATCGCCTCCTTCCCGAGTCACGTGCACACACACACACACCCATGGATGGAGTCTGTGCAGTAGTCGTGAAGTCTCAATGCTGTTCCCACTGCAGCCTCCACTCGTGGAAACTCGAATCTGTCGGGAAGGCGAAAAGGCACTCGATAGACAGAAATTCTTATCTTTTACGCACTGATTTAATTCGCATTTGTTCACATTTGTTGAAGTATTTATGATTTTTTTAAATCGTAAATTTCACGGTTGAACAAGGTCTGAAAATTAGCCCCTTCGCCACTGCCAGTACTTTTATGATCTGTCTTAGTCGTGAATTATGTGGGTCACATATGCAGCCTAAACAAAACCGAGAGGATCGCCGGAATTCCGGAATTCCGGGGTTGCCGATCAGGAATTTGAACCCTTTCGGCACTGCGTAGAGTATTTTCGTGATTTTTCTTAGTCGAGAATTATGTGGGTCATACATGCAGCCTACACCAATCGAGAGGACCGCCGGAATTCCGGGTTTGCCGATCGATTTTGCCGAACAATTTTAACATTGCGTTCGAACACAGGGCGGCTTCGCATTCCCAGCGATCTGCAGTCGTCTTAAAAAATTGATTTACTCCATTCGATTTTGTGACATACCTCCGAATCCTAAATTTATGATTTTATTACACGGCATAAATTCAATTTCGAAGATGAAAAACAAACATGACGAAATATCCCTCGAAAAATGTGCAAAATGTATATAAATGTTTATTTTATTATTTTCACGTCGAGCGGAGCGAATCCTCGCGGCCGGTCGTCACTCTCGTCCTTTAAAATATTCACTCAGCCTCTTTCGCGCTACGGCGTGGTGAGAGGTGCGGAATGAACTCCGAAATAAAAACATCCGCGCGGGCAGAGTTAGAGAGACGGACGTGTACGAGTGTTTTTTTTTTCTTATTTTTTTTCCCGGAGATTGAATATGCGAAATGCGGCGCGTGCGAGAGGCAGAGTTTCGAGTCGAATCTGCAGGACGTATGGACCGCGCGCATGTATGTACGTATAGGAGTGAGAGGCGCCTCGGGCGAAAGATCCGCGCGTCTCGTGTGACTAATCCTGGCCTCGGGCCAGTATACTCGCGAGAGAAGATCGAGCTGTATGGGATAGCGGGTACAGACGTCGGGCGCACAAGTTCTCCTCGCGCAGGGTAAACACGACTCCGTGCCGTACAGATATAAACGATATAGTACACAAACAGTGTACGTGTACACAACTCGCGAAATATACGTCCCACGTACATATAAATACATATATCTACATGCGTATACATATATTTATAGTTGCATCGGCGGGTAGTGGTATTTGTCGAGAGACGCGATATATACCGGAAAGCAAAGCTCCCGGAGCTTTGGGCCGAGAGGGGGGGGGGAGGGGGGGTTGGAGCAGAGGTTGCGGAGTGCAAGTACAAGCGCACAGCCAAAAGCCTAGGCGGAATCATATGTGCGAGTATCGCGTGTATAAGTTGTTGCACACACAGTTATATATATACAATATATATAGGCAAGTGGGCACGGAAGCTGCAGCGTGGCAAACGGACTCCGCGGGTCTTAAAGTTATTTATAACGGAATCCGCTCGCAAGCGTTCACTCGCGGGTGAGAGAGAGCCGCGTTCTCGGAGAGCCCGATGCACTTTCGTGTATCAGTGCGCCAGAAATGCCGCAGCATCGAATCGCCCTCCCCGCCCGATGCAACCCCGCCACGGCTATGATCCGAGGTATTTTCGAAATCCGATTCTGTTGTTCGGAGGCTCCGCGAAGGATTTTCCCGGTGATATCGAATCGTATCGACGGAATTGAGATATAGATGCCCGGGTCGTTGACCGTGTGTGCAACAAATTTTCTGTACCGATGTGTCGGGTTCTTTCGATCGGATCTTTATCGACTTTCGAGTTTGAAAAAAATAACTTTTTACGGACGGACAGACGGACAGACGGACACTGATAAAAAAATACGCTTTAATCAACTAAGATTCGGGCAGGGACGTTCAACTAAAGATTTTGTTGATACAACTAAATAATTAGTTAGTTCAACAATTTTTCGGGTGATTTCACCAAAATATTTTTGGGTCATTCAAATATTTTGTTGGACCAACTAAATATTTATTTGAACGTCCCTGCCCGAATCTGAGTTGATTCAACTGTACTTTTTTATCAGCGGACAGACGGACAGACGGACAGACTGACAGACTGACAGACTGACAGACTGACAGACTGACAGACTGACAGACTGACAGACTGACAGACTGACAGACTGACAGACTGACAGACTGACAGACTGACAGACTGACAGACTGACAGACTGACAGACTGACAGACTGACAGACTGACAGACTGACAGACTGACAGACTGACAGACTGACAGACTTTTGTTGTCAAGCCACGTCCACCGATCGGCATGAATGCTTTCGGTCGAGATAGATGGGAGCATACGTGGATGGATAATAAAAATAGGACGAGACAAAGAGTCGTACAAGTGAGCGAGTACGATCAGAGAAGCCGCGAAGACTGATGGGTAGGAATTAACGAGCGTCCGAGCGATTAACCGGGTTAAATGGAAGTGGGCACGCGATATCGTGGCTCTTTCCTCAGAAACGGGTTGATGACCGGCTCGCGTCCATTGCACACGATCGCCGACACTCTCGCCGAGGGCCGCGCGTCTCTTGTCCGTCGTCTTCGACTCGGAGGCGGTCACGTCCGCCGGCGCAGTCCTCTCTCGTTCGCGAACCTCGGTTCTCGAGCAACGCAGCCAGGACTGTCGGCCGACGACGCGGCGCTATTCTTCAAGGTTCCGGGGAGCGTTCACGTACCGCGGAGATAAACGACTGCGGTGGATGGATTACCCGGCCGGATATCTGCGGACCGCGCGTACGTCGAACGATGCAGTCGATACAGCATCGCGCGAGGGAGGTTCACGCCTCCGATGCCCTAGCTGCTGTTCATGCGCTGCCGCTGCTGCAGCACGATATAAACCGTAATTGCGTTTCACTCGGTCAAATTTACCCGAGCCATTATAACCCGCAGCCGCAGCTCGGCCAGCTGTCCAGCCGCTGATGCCGATCGTTTTTTTTTTTTTTTTTTTCCAGGAATAGACCGGAAGTCACCGGACGGGGAACTCGACGAGTGCCTCGTGTATTTTCAATTAATTTTTAGCACCAAACGCCACCCCCGCACCATCACGTCACCGTCCTGACAACGCGGCTATTAAAAGGATTTTGAAAAACACTGATTAAAAAGATTTTGAAAATCGTGGATTCAAAAGACTAAAAAATCGCGTATTCAAAAGATTAAGAAATCACATATAAAAAGATTTAAAAACTCACGTATGAATACTGAGAAAAAGGATGGTATTTCCTACTATAACGAATAGTTCCCAGGTGGACGTCTATATAGATAGTTTGTGATAGTATACACTCAATTGATTAAACTATAATTATAGTTACAACTATAATTTTTGGTCATTGTCGTAACAGTAAAATGTAGATGTCCCCCCTGGGAACTATTTACTATGTACACTGATAAAAAAGTACAGTTGAATCAGCTAAAATTCGGGCAGGGACGTTCAAATAAATATTTAGTTGTTCGAACAAAAAATATTCCAATAAATATTTAAATATTTCAATGACTCAAAAATATTTTGGTGAAAGCACCCAACAAATTGTTGAACTAACCAATTTTTTAGCTGTACCAACAAAATATTTAGTTGAACGTCCCTGCCCGAATCTTAGTTGATTCAAACGTATTTTTTTACCAGTGTACGTTTTTCTCAGTGAAAAAGGTTTTGATATCGCGTCTTAACGAGATTTAAAAACATCAATCCCCGTCATGAAACCTCCATTAAAAAAGTGGTGGAAATATTTCTGATCATCAATGTCGGGTCGACCTACCAGAAGGTAACAAGAACACTCGGTGGAGGAGCCCCGATCGTAGAAACTGCTCGCGAGACAGTGGAACTAGTCGGAAGAGCGGGCGTCGGAGGAGTGCATTAGGATGGTCATCGGGGCGAAAAGAGTGGCACTCCTTACGACTGGAGTCCGGGACTGCTGGGACATTGCAATTAAACAGTGGAGCTGCGCCTAGTTCGATTGTTATTCAGGCACGGCAGCCGGTCGGCTGCCGTAGTCACGGAACCGGCGGACTTCGAGGGCCCCGAACTCGTTCACGGGCGCGAGCTGCAAATCGGTACATAAACGAGCGCTGAGAATCTAAACGGCGCAATTCCTGAGCCAAGCGGTACGTGTCGCGCCCTTTTGGAACTCCCCCGTATATAAATGTTACTTTACGCGTGTATACATGTATGCATACATTTGCATACATGTGTATATGTATTACCTAAATACCAGTGCGTATAGGTAGGCGAAATCGTCCCCGAGATAACGCGTACACCGAACAATGTACCGGCTCTGCCATTGTTCGGCCCTAATGGGGGCCCCAGGATGTCACCGCGCGTCGTTACCCATGCATCCCGACAACATTAACCTACTTTTGTCTGATCACAAAGGGCGATCTCCGCGAGAGTCTGTGGAGATAGAGGAAGCGAGAGGGAAAATAGTCGCGAGATATAACGTGAGTTCAACGATTCGGTGCACTCGGCACCGAGGGTCGCTGCCGATGTCACAGTAATTACAAGGATCGCGGACATCAAAGACCAGGAAAAATGTTTTGCCGATCCGTTCGCTGTACTCGAGCCACTCGAGTGGATTAATTAATTTTCTGACTCGGCCAGCCGATTACACAACTCCGTTGTGCTCGCTGCACGATGATTGCGTCCACTTTTCCTCTTTGCCAGTTTCCTCCTCAGCCGCTTCGATATTTCACCTTGTTTCCCTGACGGGTTTCCAAGGTTTCCAGGCTTTCACTGAAACCCCGATGGAAACTTCGGAGCGTTACAGCGGGGACTGGTCAGAGCATCGACGGCGCCTGATGTAACGCTAGCAAAACTACCAGAAATAAGCCATAAAAAATAGTTCCCAAGGGGAAATTTTACATTCCATACGACAATGAGGAGAAAATATGGTTCCAATTGAATGTAACTAGGGTAAAAGTGGTGAATATGGCCCACCTCGATTAACATATTCCCTACTTTTACCTTATCAGAAACTATCCATATAGACGTTCCCTCTGAGAACTATTCGTTATAGTAGGAAAATTCTATCCTTTTTCTCAGTGCATTATCATTGTTAATAATGATAATTAATAATAAAAAAAATTAAGTCCATCTCATCTGTGACCCGACTGCACGGCTGCGACGGTTCGATCCTCCGGCAACGTTTCGAATCTCCTTTCTCCCCTAAATTCGATAACCACCTTGCAATTGCGAATTCCCGTCTTCCAAACGGAATCCGAAAGGGTCACACGAGTTAGGCAGATGTATTTACGAACATCTCTCTATCTCGGGGCTCCAGGATCGTGTCTGGAGGAAGCCTGTCCGTGCGGCTTCGAGCGAGACGCCGGGCCACGTTTCCCTCCGAGTTAGCGAAACTTTGGTGTGTTCGAGGCTACGAGGGCGGAAGCGAACACCGCAGCATCAGCGACACAGCGATGCTCGGGGCTCGTAACGTACCGGCGAAATTTGTACCCGCGTCTCTGGACGAACGATTTGCATTCCGAAGTTGTCGTCCGGTTTGTTGCTTCGAGGCAGCGCAAGAGAGGCGCCAATTCGCCCGGCGACGAAAGGGGACCAAGTACCAATTTCTATGCCAATTGTTTCCTGATACCAATTCCGGAGGCCTCTATCCGCCGCTCCTACCCGCTGCTCGTCCTGCCGTACACGCTTCGGCCTTGGCTCCTTCCTGCATATCATATCGACGGCTCAAAATCAGAAGGGCGTAACCCCTGCACTTTGGGCATTGGAGATGCGCCCTTTTTGTTCTTCGCCGTCGATGTATGTGGATCTAGGTAATATATATAGAATACCATAGCTTCCCTATAGCCATTACCATACCCCGGTACCGACAACCCTTTCCTCCCGAGACTCGAACTTTCGCACCCTTTCCACTCGCCCGTCCGTCCCTTTTTCGAACCAACCCCCACAATGCCATCGGGCGCTTCTTCGGAGGCGCTCGGAATTCTGTCGCTGCGCGCTGACTTCGCATAAGTTCGACAACAATAAGAGAAAATTGCACGTACTTCTTGATGGTGTAAAAATCTGAAAAAAATCATGTATACTAAAAAAAAATCAACGATTACTTAAAATTCTGAAAAAAAAATCATACGTATTCAGAAAAATAAACAAATCATTTTCATTAAAAAAAAGTTTTGTTGCCGGGTATTTTGTTAACGAATTAATTTTTTGATGTATTTGTTAATAACATTTTTAGTATACATGATTTTTTTCAGATTTTTACACCATCAAGAAGTACTTGCAATTTTCTCTTATTGATGTCGAACTTATGCGAAGTCAGCGCGCAGCGAGGCTCCCTCCTTGAAGCCTCCCTCTCTTGGACTCCGGTCGACCTGCTTATATCTCATTCCGCTCATCTCTTCTTCGTACTTTTTTTCTTCTTTTTATGAAGTTAGCTGGGATTCTTCGGAACGAAGACTGACAGGGACACGAAAGTCGTGACGAGTTTCCGGCCGGGGGAACGGAAGAGCAGCGGCCCGCGACCAAATCGTTTTTCTTTTTTTCTCCGCGGGAACTTTGATAGACAGACTTCTAGACGAAATCGTCGGGCGTATTTAATTTTTTTTTTTCTTTGCCTTTTCAATCTTTTCGTTCGACACTCGTACAGTTAACTGGAATCCCGCCGGATTGAAGACTCGAAGCGACTCGCCAACGTCGTGAGTGGCGGAGACCGAGGATGAGAAAAAATAGAAGGAAAAAAAAATCTCCTCATCTTTTCTCTCCCGTCCAGTCAAGCACGGGTACGCGCTCCGTCGGCTTATCAGGGCTAGCCGGCGATCGTCGGTATAAAGCGTACGCTCGACCTCCTACCAGCTCCCCTTTCTTCCCGGCGCAGAGACACTTGTCGATAACGTGTCTCTCTCCCTTGCTCGGTCGTTCTTTTTTTCTTCATTTTTTTCTTCTTCTCGTCGTTAAAGTAACAGACACGACGCGAACCTCCGAATTCAACTTTTTCTAAAGCCCGGCCACAGAGGCCTTCAAAAGACCATGATGGATGGGCAAGTTTTACGGACATTCATTTTTTAAACTCTTTATCTTTTATTACGAAAAATATTAGCGGACAAAAATTTTACCGGCATTTTTAGCGTTTTAACCCTTCCGGCTCACCGCCCCGAGCGACAAACTTTTTTGTCGTCCGGAGAATGCGCGGACTGCTATTACACCAATGACGCGAAATTTGGGGAGAAACAAAAATATTTAAGGTTTTTTTTACGGAACATTGTCGAGCGAAAATTGTAAGTGAATTTTTAATTTTCGACATTATCGAGCTTTCCTACTGCTTCGAGCGATAAACTTTTTCCTCGATGGTCGTCGTCCAGAGAAACACGACCCGCGTTTACATCAATGACGCGTGAAAGTTTTTGGAGCGAAGAGAAAAAAAAATAGTTCCCGACTTATTTATTTTTAAAGATATTATAGAGTGCAAATTATACGTGAATTTTTAATTGTTAACATTGTCAACCCTTCCGGCATGCTGCGCCTAGCGATAAACTATTTCCTCGATCGTCGTCGTCCCGGGAAACACGACCCGCGTTTACACCAATGACGCGAGAAAGTCTTCGGAGCAAAGAGAAAAAAAATAGTTTCCGATTTATTTATTTTTAAAGATATTATAAAGTAAAAATTATACGTGAATTTTTCATTTTTAACATTGTCAACCCTTTCGGCATGCTGCGCCTAGCGATAAACTATTTCCTCGATCGTCGTCGTCCCGGGAATGTGATACATAATCTGCGATGACACCAATGACGCGAAAAAGTAATTACGGAAGAGATAAAAAAATGTTTTTCAGGGCGATTGATGCGCCAGATGTTTGTGAATCCCGCTTAGTGACCAAGATCTGGAAGCGCTATCTTCCGTCGGCCGTCAGTCCACTAAATAATTAGCCCGCGATTCGAACGCCGAGTGCGTGCGATGTAAGCTCGTGGTCGGCGCAAGCGAGCTTTTTCGCGGGATCTCTGGAAATTGAGTCTGCGAATGAAACACGTCGCAATTAATTCGACCGGCGCGTATACATGTAAACCCGGCTCTGTGTTTCGTTTCTCGGAGGAGAGTTGCGAGATTACTAAAAATAGTCGAGCCTGCGGTGTTTCTCGGTGCAGCGGCGAGAAAATCCTCTCTCGTCATCGAGTAATCGCCCCGGCGAACCGTTTCGTCCACTCGTGCATCAGCGGACTCAAAAATAAGTATGACGACGGACGGAGAACGAAAACGTAACGAAAATAAATTCAATGGCTGGCGCGTTAAGGGGATGCAAGGTCACGATAATCTTTTTTTTCTCCTTCCGGCTGCCGAAGTTACTTCTGGCGATACAAGGCTGCAAATTAATTTGTTGTACACTGAGAAAAAGAAATGGTTGGATTAACCAAACCGCACTTACGTTCAAAGGTGTTGTTCGTCGACCAAACATTTTTTTTTATTCGACTGAGGCAAATAATCGATTAACAAAACAATGCTTTATTTGCACCAAACAAACAACAGACTTTTGGTTAATCCAACCATTTTCACTCAGTGTACATCCGCGCCGATACAAAAAAAAAAAAAAAAAAAAAATGAACACATGAATGTCGAGATTTCTTCCAATTCGTCACAATTTCACGAACGGGCCATCGACGAGCTATTCCTCGATTCGGAAATTCAAAAAAAAAAAATTTATTCGAAGACCTTCGAGCTATCGAGGCCCGTCAATACTGCAATAAAAAAATATTTCGTTCGTCACAGAATGCGTTTTGTCGCTCTCTTTCGAATAGATTTCTCGGCAGCACGGGGGCTGAATCGTCGAGTAGATGAAAATCGACGTTTACGGATTTCCACGTATCTCTCAGTCGGCGTGTATGCGGAAAAGCCCGCAGCCGTGGGGCCCGTGGGGGGGGGGGGGGGAGCTTGAAGGGGGATGTTCGAATCCGAGGTTGCCGTTGGTGCATCGAGGCGCCCCCCGGTGCACTATATTGCCGGTCGCGCGACAAATCAGTGCGGCGGGCGCGATACGCTCCGGGCTCGGGTTTCCCGGCTCGATAGCCATATAGCAAGCGCGAACGTGGACGGCCCGCTCCGGCCGGCCAGCCGTCCGACCGGAGGTTTAACAAACCCATAAATTCGTATAGCGTTGCCCCCCCCCCCCACTTCTCTGGCCATATAGTCACGACGGGGGAGTCCGAGAACCACCGCATCGAAATATCGAATAGAAACCAACCGACGATCACGTGCGCATATATGTATGTATCCAGTACCGTATATGTATGTACACGCTATATATATGTCATAGGATGCGTAAGAGCCTCGTTTGTTGGGGGATACAGAGCACGTAGGTATTATCGCACGGGAATGGTGTTGAATTTTAAAGAGCCCCGAAAAAAAAACCATTCACCACTGCATCGATAAGCCCCCCTCGGAGCTCATCGAGCCTCGTCGAATGACGATTTTTTTTTTTTTATAATCCGTCATAGGTTTCCAGTACGATTTGTAAAAGCTGTACCGGAGTTTTAACGAAGCGCGGCAAAAGCGATATAACTGTATGGCGATGAGCGATGAAACGCATCGTTACAGCCATGTAAATATCGATTCATTAGGAAAAAAAAAATAAAATAATGCTCGTCCATCAAATAGCGACAATGGTTGGAGCGATTCCGGCGCTAACGAGTGTCCGGGTTGATTGAACCAAAGCTGGTCGAGCGTGTAACCGGGGCGTTTGCATTGAGACATTATTTTTAAAAGATCTTAAACTAATTTGTAATATGCATTAACTGTAATTACAATAGTCCGTACAAATATGGTTTTATTATTGCGCATTAGTGACGCGAAATTAGGGTCGATAATGAATCGTTTCTTGCAAAATTGAACTCCCGACGGTAGATTAAACGAATTCACACCGGCGAACAACAACGGATATAATTCACAGGCCCCATTGATCGCTCCGGAAATTATTCGGGTATAGGTTCACGCCCTCACGGCAAAGTGCGCGTCAGCACACACAGTCCCGCTCGGTAATTCTCTCGTACACGTACACAAGCACATATGTCGTATATATGTGAAATATATATATATATATATATAGAGAATATATGTATATATGGGACGAGCGCGGTGATCAATTTTAATACTGCTGGTGCTGCCGCTTCTCCCTGGCGGTTCTATCGAATATATTGAAAATCCTATAGACGGAAGTGCAACGCTGGAAAATTACTATAAAGTGTGTAATATGTCCCATTAAATACGCGGTAATGCGGCGTATTCGCAAGGGCCGCATCCGTTCGTAAATCCAATTAAAAAAATATATACATTAATTAATGTCGCACTTCGGCGAAATAATACCGGAAGCTAGGGCGGGGCAAGACGGACCGTCCAGATGGTTCGTTTTGCCCCGCTCTCCATCGAATATATTGAAAATCCTACAGGCGGAAGTGCCGGGCTGGAAAATTACTATAAAGGGTGCAATATGCTCCGTTAAATTCGCAGTAATACGGCGTATTTGCAAGGACCGCATACGTCCGTAAATTAAATACAAAAAATATATACATTAATTACCGTCGTACTTGTGCAAAATTATACCGGGAGCTAGAGCGGGGGCAAGACGGACCGTCGAGATGGTTCGTTTTGCCCCGCTGTCTCTCCCTCGAATATACTGAAAATTCTATAGGCGGAAGTTCAACCCCGGAAAATTACCATAAAGCGTGTAATGTGTGTCATTAAATTCGTGATAATACGGCGTATTCGCAAGGTTCGCAGCTGTTCGTTAGTTCGGTTTAAACAATATGTACATTAATTATCGTCCGAGCTGTGCGAAATTATACCGGAAGCTAGGGCAGGGGCAAAACGGCCCGACGAGATGGTCCGTTTTGCCCCGCTCTCCCTCCCGTACGCTTCGAGCCTGACACGCCGAAAAGTATAAATTTGTCGCACTTCCGGTTACTCACAGGAGACGCTTCGCGCAATTCAATGGAACTTCGCGACGGAGTGGCGGGACCGCAAAAATCAAAACATACCGCAGTCGCGCGGCTTCATCGAAAAAACAATTACTGCGAATCGCTTTTTATTCTGCACCCAAGGCGAGGCGCTTCCAGTGTCTCGAGGCTTTGTCTTTTCGCTGAGCGGATAATTCGCGAGTCATACGAAAGCGTGATTTCACGGAATCGAGGAGATTATAGAATTCCCGCCCGACGTGACTCAACCGGGTCATTTTATCGCATTATTGACACAAAGAAATAAAGAACGAAACGTATATGACGAGCTTCCACGGTCGAACAGTTATTAAATTTATTAAATTTCTCCCGAGATTCCTGAAAGGATTTGTTATTCGCTACAGTCCTTGCCGGACGTGGGACATTTTGTTGCATTAACTATCCCAAAAAATATATATAACAAGAATCGATATTCCAGAGATTAATATTAATTTTTCTCTGACATTCCCGAGCGGTTTATTTATTCGATAGCAGCAGAGCCGAAGTTCTCCGGACGTGGTGCATTTTATCACATTAAATATCAAAATTTTTATTATTACGACAGAATCGACGTTCGAAAAATAATATAAATGTTTCCGAGATTCCAGAAAGGGTCAGTTATTCGATATTGTCTTTACCGGACGCAGGGTATTTTATCGCATAATATATCTTTTAAAAAATGACAAGAATCGATGGTCGAAAGATTAATATGGATTTCTCTCCGAGATTTCCGGGCGAGTAAGTTATTCGATAGCAGCCGAACACCGTCCGCCAGACGAGGATTATATCACAATTAAATATTTTTATTATTATATAACAAAAAATAATAAATTTTAAAAAATGATGATAAGGATCGACGTTCGAGAGATAAAAAAAAAGTCCCCGAGATTCCTGAAAGGGTCAGGTATCCGATGGCCGAGAGCTTGCAGCATCGGTGTCTCCCGTGGATGCTGCTGGTCGCCGGTCGTAGCGCGGTTGGGAAAACGCGAGGGAGAAAGATGGACGGAAAGTGCGAGCGGGAAAGGAGAGAGGAGTAGTGGGCATTAACCCCGGGCAGTCTCAGAATAACTGCATACCTATTTGCCCGGGGTAAAGCGGACAGTGGTGCTGCCGCGGAGTCCGAGCTTGAGGAGCAGTTAACGAAGGAGCGTAACGCGTAACGAACAGGGGCGCTGTGTATCCGAACGTCGCCTGCACGCCGCGCGGCGTATAACCCTTCGTAGGATTATTTCTCATCGTCGTTTACAGAATACCCTCTGGGCGAGACGGGACGCTCGGGACGAGGCCCGAACGAGTGGAGAGATACCGGAGGCTGAGAGCCATCGCGCTGCATTCACGAATGCGGCGGCAATGAGCAACACGGCAAACGTCTGGAATATTATTCCCAACGAGTATACCGCGCAGTATAGTTTCGCTACGACGACTGTACAGCACACGGCTTCCCCGGTTAAGTTATTCGTACCGCACTGTCCGAGCGGAAAGAGCTTCCGCCCGCGTGAAACGAGAGTTGATTCCAAAATAGAAGAAACGAAAATATAAAAAAATATATATTTACTCTTACGCTCTAAGAAAATTGCTCAAATTCACTGAATTGAGGCAATTTTACTCAGCATATTTCATAGTTCGTGCATTGAACGAGCCACTATATCTTTTTTATTATTGAATATACGATTTTTATTTAATAAAAAATGTACGGAATGTTCGAACACGGTATATTAGTTTGGAAAAAGAGTTGATAGTAAACAATTTTGAAACGGATATCACGCCTCGTTATTGAGTCTTCGACTTCCGTTCGGGCCGAGATAATTCCGAATCTGCCGTCATAGGATTGCAACGTCGCACTCTGTCCGTTTTCATCCCGTGAACGACGTTTCCGTTTGCGCCACACGCTTCTTCTGATGCAAATTAATGTTTTCGAATTCGATCCGGAGACGATGAGTTGGACCTTCGTCTGCAGGCATGCGCAGAAAAGTCGTCATGGGTGGCGTGCGTTTTCCGACGTTATTTAATTCCTCTGGCCCCTTTTTAATAACCGCCACGCATTCGACACTGACATCATCGCCACATGCGGTACTCCCTCGCTCTTTCTGGTGCGCGAAGTCGGTCTCCGACCGCCCGGCGTGCATTCGCAGTTGCGTCATTGTTGCGAGAGAGCCTCGAGCGACCGGCGTAGCGGTAAACAGTAGCGATACAAAACACAGCGTGTGTGTCAAACGATTTTATCACTCCCCAGCGGACTGCAATGCCGATATCATCTTTCCTACCCGCGTTCTTTAACTCGGCCTCGTTCGGACTCCCCTCCGATGCACTTTGGCATCGCGGCGTCGCCACGCAAAAGATTCGACTAAATTGAGACGCTGCGAGCACTGCGGGCCCGTTGCGAGGATGACGAGAGGAAGAATTTTTCGCGAGGGCGTGAGACTCGGTCAAGGCGTTCTCCTCTTTTAATAATCTCTCACAGATGCCCGAGCGTAACACTAATTTCGACGGGCTGGTGAAACTTTGCGATGCAGTATTAATAGTGTTAACTTCAATCTTGCGTGTTTACATAGAACGAAAGCTCTTAAGCTACGGCTAGTATTTATCACTCCAATTTAGCAAATGAAAAGCACCTTTTACGCGACCTAAAATCTTAGGACAACAACTTCTTTTTTCTCAAATCATATATTCATGATGCAGAAATTATTCCTAATGAAATACAATAATTCCCAGGGTCGATTATAATTATTATCACAAGTTTTAATTATTAGTATGTGATTATATATTCACCGTTTTTACTCCAGCTGGAAGGCGTCTCCCTTTGCTTGATAACCATACAGGTTTTGTTATTTGGTATATCAATTAGGATCATACTGCACTGTAAAACAAATCGTTCGAAATTTAATGTACCGGACTGGAATTTTTTATGGAAAAACTGGTATATTAAGTTTCATGTACAATTGTGATGAAAAATTAATGTTCAGTATATTAAAAGCATTGGAAACACTTTACTTTTAACCATTTGCTTCAATTTCAATTAAAAAGTATATTCATTTTTCATCACAAGTGTACATTAAATTAACGATTTCTTTTTACAGTACGTGTACTTAGGTATGACTTGTTCAGTGGATTCAATGTAGTTTAGGTGGAGGAATAATAAAACAAAAGATTAATGAAAACAAATTGTATTGAACAACACTTACGAATAAACAATGAATAAACAGTTGACTCGAAGAGATTCTATGTAAAAAACCCATCAGAGAAATACGTACGCATCGGACAGATACTAAAAGTAGAAAGTACTACGGAGCGATTCAATGAACATGAGACTTAAAGGAATTTGTATTCCAATATAAGTTATCTTTTAGTAGCATTACATTAAAACCATTTTCCCAACGCAACAGATCTCTGTGACATAATAAAATTAACAACAAAAATTGTTCTGACAGAGACAGCGACTGCGTACCACTGTCAAGCTGTTTAAAACACAAACAACCAAATTCAGAGCTAGATTACCATTTTTATTAAAAAATATTATTCTTAAAACAAAACATGTGGATTCGTCTGTCGGAAAACTAAGCTGTTCGCAAAACACAACAAGTCGGTTGATCTTCATATATGTTTATTGCACTAACCCCACTTTTCCGATCACCGATAAAGTTGTCAGAATCCTCAAAGCACTTAAACTGCAAACTACTAAGTACAACAATTAAGTTTGTTCACATTTTAACTTGACGTTGAACAGCTAGATACTCGTTGTCATTTTATATACAACATATACATATCTATACGTTTCATTAGTCGCATACGCACGGTACACACTAGTCGTCAGCACATGTCGGAAAAACGCCCTCGCATATGCGCCCTTATTATTCCAAGTGGAACACCGGGAGCCGCGTGTTCCTTAATTGATCGGATTGTAAGAAAAATCTTTTTTTTTTTAATAAAACATAGTTTTGTGACATCATTTCCGGTGGAAAACTGGAAGTGATGTCACAAACTGTGCTGGTATTAAGTATATATAGAAACGACCGCTACCAATATCTTTCTAATTAGTCTCTTTAATTTTTCGATGAATCAACCGTCTATAGTACACATTTATTGATAAATATAAAACCCGTACAAATATAAATTAAATATTCACAAGCCAATTTATAATTTGCGCGTATTAAAAATAATCTTGGAATAGTATGTTATCGTAGGTCAGTAGGCAAATGATTAGGAGATAATTCGTCTTTGCATAATTAAAAATTCTCGTTGATAGTTCTCCTTCGAATCAGAAAAGTCCAATTTTTTTCTTGATATTTATCTGTTTCCAAGCTGGAAGTTGCTCGAACTCTTCTACATTCATTCCCAATAATTCCTGCGGAGATAATAACAATTGTGTGACAACGATCGGCCGTAAATTGTCAATTTGCTTTGGGGTAATTTATTATCACGCTACCTCGAAGTGCTGGGGCGATAAGTAAGTCTCCAAAATTGTCGGATCGACACCGTCCGGCAAAGGTCGTTGGAGAAGCTGTGCAGGGGGATAAGTACTTTGTGTCAAACGAGCCAGCTCGCCTTCGACCTTGAGCACTTGACCGGGATCGCGACCATCCTAACACAAGACAAAGTCGGTTAGCGTCCGTCATCCAGAGTCAAAATTTATGTTCAATTACCCTTATATTCAATTCCGCGATTTCATCGTGCAGAGTCCAAGTTGGAAATAAATTGG
>JAPYZC010005065.1:0-10674 GCA_030522665.1 Ichneumoninae sp. A BG-2022a | reverse complement strand
TTTTTCAGTAATTTGTTATGAACATTCTGAAATTATTATTATGCACGAACAATCTTTTCAGCACCTTTTATATGCTAGAATTTTTTCAGATTTTTTTCTAATCGAGAAGTGTTTGTAATCTTTGTCTTTTTTCTCTCGGACTTAGGCGGCGTCAGTCATTGTGCTAGAGTACTACCTTAAAGGATGATTTGGTGATATTTTCGTAGGTTAAGTCGGGGTGATTTGGCCATGATTTTGTTTAACAATGAAAATTGGAGGTTTCACGTTAAAAAAAAAAAAGAGATTCTAACCGAAACATTTTTTTTGGAAATTCATCCTGTAGCCGTGGAGCATTCTTAATCGGTGCTGTTGATTGCCTCTTTCAACAAGCTCGTTCATTTCATTAATTCTTATTTTTGTTAATTCTTTATACCATAAAATAATAAGTTCGACTTTCGAAAACGTCATGACTGGTATTTACCTTGCGTTTCGATTTCATGGATTCCTTTTGATGCTGAGTGTGCTCCCCTATGGACTTCGAGCCCCACAACTTTCGGCCCATCAGCGTGTAGCAAACCGCCATTACTGTCATGGGTATGAGGTATGTTACCCCAAGGAATACTAAGTTATATCTGGAAAAAAAATAAAAATTAGCGCGACACAATCGATAATCGGATATAACGTCGGTACCGAGAGGGACGCATAAATTCTCTTACGTTACCCGGTGATGCGTCATGTATCGCGATTCCCGTATGTTATCAGTAATGCTAGAGAAGCGATTATTCGAAAACGAAACAAATGTGATTATCGTGTTACTCCGTACGTGGAAAGCCAAATTACATTACGACCTACACTGAGAAAAACTAATGGTCGGATTGATCAAGGTGACGTACATTCGAAGTTGTTATTTCGTTGGTACAACAAAAAATTCTCGTTTGAATCGACAAATTTTCAATCGATCAAAGCAAATAATCGTTTACCTAAACGATGCGTTATTTGTACCAAACAAATTACAGATTTGAACGTATTTTACCGCGACTTTTGCTTGAACAAACCATTTTTTTCAGTGTTTACATCTCGACAAAAATTGTGTAAATAGCGTGGGCTTTTTGGACGAGCCCAACTTTTAGCCCAACTAAATGAACGAATGTTCATGTAGTTGGGCTTTGTGCCAATTGCGATTGTTCCTGAATACTGCGAATATTGTTTCTGAACAATCCTTCTGGAAACAAACACTTTCGTGCATACCAGGTTTATTTGAACTGTACACATTTCCGAGACATGACGATGTGAACCGTTGGACAAATGATATTTATCTTTGATAGTTATCTATGCGCATTCTTCACGCGTTGGGTGGCGCTTACGGTTCACTGAAAGTGGCAGTTCGAAAGGGTTTTTCAACAGTACCATTTTATACATACATCGTTTGTTTGTTTTTTTTTTGCCGACAAGTGTTCATAGAAAGAAACGCTGATGGGGCAGCCGAAATACATTACCGACGGCTCAAATTTATCTCGTCCCTTTTCTAGAACGAGATTTATTTGGTCGCGACAACAATGGGTGTCTTCAGTCTCTGTAACATTTATATTACATTGCTGAGCCGAAAAAATAAGCAAATACATTTTTCTTTTCGCCAAAAATCATCGGACTATTGTTTTTGCTTGATCGAGATTTTAGGCTCGAAATTTGAGCGCGTTTGATCGAAATTTGGAAAATTTGGCTATATAGCGCCAGTTGAGAAAAGCTTTCAATTGTTTTCTGAGAAGTCGATTAATTTTGTGAATGAAAGCGCGTTTATGATTTATTATTATTGTCATTATATTATTTTCTCCACATACTTGTAAGTTAACATTTAAATTAAAATTCCCAAGATGAATTAAATTCTAACTGGAGGGAATCGTCGAATGATGTCAGAATAAAATGATTTTTTTATAAGCTCCGTGTAGCACGTGTTGAGTTACACCGCTGTCACGAAGTAGGTGTAACTCGATTCCTTCACATTTCGAAAAACATATTAAATGCAACCGACGCTAATTAGCTCGGAGCACTTCCACAGCTCCCAACGGTATCCTGCAAAGCGGCGCGGTAGGTCGTGGACTTAATGACACACATGTAGTAATTTCGCTCCCCGGCCACAACTGATTGAGAGCACACTCTTTATCTTAATATGTTGCACATGTGTAGCATATGTGAAAAAGAAAATACATGAGCTATACTGGAGAATCGGCGGTACGCGTCTGACAAACAAGTTCACGTAAGTTAGCGACTGGAGTACTAAAAAAAATCAATCCAACGGAAAAATATGTTACGCTCGGAATATTGAGGAAACTTGAGTTGCAGTAATTGGAAAAATCTCTAACTGCGAAAACAACAATTTCTAAAACTGGACGCCGTCTCATCTGCGGTAGAAAAATATTGAATTACAAATCCCTTCGTTTCGGCGGTCGGATATCACTTACATGTGCTCGGTCTTGCTGTTGAGATAATCACCATCCGGCCACAGGAGGTAACAAACGATCCGGGTCTTTCCGTTCGAGTACCTGCGAGAACCATCGAAAAAGTTGTGTTATTTCGCGGAATGAATTTGGTGGAATTTCGATGACCGGTTTTGGTTTTGCATTTCGAAAAATACAATTTTCCAGGAATACAGAATGCAATTTCAACTTTGGACTCTTTTGGTATTTGCCAATGAGGCTTTATTAGCTTTATGACAAAAATAATTGGAGTTTTTAACACTGTAGGCAAAAATAAAAATGATAAAAGTGCTTCATCGTGCCTTAGCAATTTGGGGTTGATGTTGTTTGTCGCGATTCAGATCGACAATGTATTTTCCGCCCAAAGGTGCCTTTGTCATCGAGAATTTGCCGTCAGCGACTTGTATTGAAGGTCTCTACACAACCGATACAATATTGGATTCCGAAATACCCTGTATCGGTGTAAAAAGCTTCATGTTCGATATTTCACCGATAACGATCACTCGGCAGGTTTCTTCCTCGGTAAACGATTAATTCCGTCGCGAAAAAAAGTATCGCAGAAATTTCGCATTTCGAGCGGCGGCAATAAAACGAAACGAACCATTATTGCTGCGCTCGATACAAAAATAATTGGTTATAGGGATTCAATTTTCCTTGAATTCTTATAGATCGGTGCCTTTTTAACGCTCAAATGATTACGGAATTTCGCGGACTTTTCTCATTAATGAAAGCGTGTTTCTTTTTGGATTTTTTTTTCTTAATTCCACTTCTCTCGCTAATTGATTGAAAAAGGATATACTCGACGAGCCTTGCTGGTCGTAGAAGTGCGTCACGCACGAATCTCGTATCTATTAATGCATTACTTCTGCATAATAAAAATAACTGTTCGATTTAGATGAACTTGACCTCATGTAACCGAATTAATTTGAGTAAAACAATTTGTTCTTTTTTTAATGGGCGGAATTCGAAACGCGATGTAATATTACCTTCTGGTCATCGTTGTCGAGTAAAACAGACACGGCATAGCCAGAACAGCCGACGCTAGCCAGATTAAGACCAGAGCGACTATTGTTCTTCTGCGTGACATGTGATGCTTCAGGGGCCGCATTATTGCCACGTATCTGCAACAAAAAAGTTAGAGGTATAGAATTTTATTTCCACTTTATGTTGATTTTTGTTCTATTAAAAAAAAAAAAATCAACGATTACGTAAAAATCTGAAAATTTTCATACGTATTCAGAAAAGTAAACGAATCATGTTCATTACAAAAAAAAGTTTTGTTGCCGGAGAATTTGTTAACCAATTAATTTTTTGATGAATTTGTTAATAACATTTTGCAATTATTATTATGCAAAATGAATCTTCTCAGTACCTTCAGTATACATTATTTTTTTTAGATTTTTGCACCATCAAGAAGTACTTGCAATTTTCTCTTATTGTTGTCGAACTTATGCGAAGTCAGCGCGCAGCGAGACTCTCTCCTTAAAACTGAAGCAGGAGAATTGCGACACCTGTTACCCCTAACAGATAATCCGAGCGCAAATTCGGGACTCCACTCTTGATATGTTATGATCCATTAACGTCGCGAACTTGGCGATAAACCGGAGACGACAGGCGACAATGAAACGGTTCAGCGGCTTCATTGACATTAATTGGGGATGTGGAATTGTTGGGTGGTTGCCGACGCTACAGTACATCTCGGATGGATCATGGAAGACTTAACTCTGGCTGCTGGATTCAATGTCAATTATCCGGAACGTGCAGTTCCGATAGCTCGTGCGATAATAGCCGAAGAGGCCGTCTATCAACGGATAATCTTATCGATTGCCCGGTGCTCAATGAAGTTCAGGCGCCGACTGCACTCAACTATGCGACGGAGATTCTAATTACCATTACGGTAAAAGTAACGCTCGTGGCTCGCACTTCTTAACACGGTAACTATACGGAAGTACGACTGGTCCATATTCGACACTTTTACCATATAGTTATTATACTAATCGCTGGCTAACGAAGTATTGTTCCTAGTTGTCGATACCAGGCAATTGCGGCTTGCCTGTAAAAAGAATTAACTTTTTTTTTTAAATGTACGCCAGTCCCTGGTGGGATTTACGCCCTGACTGCATTCAATGATGCGACGGAAATTATAATTGTTACAATTACGGTAAAAGTAGCGTTCGTGGCCCGTAGTTCTTAACACGGTAACTATACGGAAGTACGACTGGTCCACATTCGCAAACTTCTATCATATAGCAATAACAGTTAATAATAGTAATAGTAATTGTACTGTTCGCAGACTAACGAATCATTGTTCTTAGTTGTAAAAAAATGTATACCAATCCCTGGTAGAAATTTTAGAGTATCACATTCGACCCTGGAATTACATTATGTATAGTCGACTACGAGACTAGTTTGCTGGGATAAAGTCCTCTCAATACGCCCCTTCTACTCTCAATGGTGCAAACCGTGTGCAGGCATCCGGCCTACGCAGCATATAATTATAATTCTCGAAACGAAGAGGTTAAAAATTCTACAAATTTCAGTATACGCTTCGTCTGGCATGAAAAGATTGCGAATTTCGCATTGAATTTTATTTTATTTAAAAAAAGTTTTACCTCTTGCGATTCGAATTCAAGGACCGTGTAATAATGGATTGATGAAAAGTGGAACAAAAAGTGGATTGAAAAAAACACGCGCTTTGAACGCTTCGAGTACCTTTTTACTGACATGGTGGAAAATACATTCATCACTCTTGTAATGGGAAAGAAAGCGTGTAGCGGAAATTACAAACGTAGCAATTCCATTTGCAGAGTTGCTCGCAGCAGTGCCGCTCGATATTGGACGAGAATGAGGAGGAGAGGCACACGATACTGATTTATTGTTCTGCAAATCGCTGGACTATTTGCGTCAATGTGCTCTTCCATCGATCCTTGACATGTTATTCTGACGCAACGACACTTCATCGAAGTTCGAAAACTATTGTAATAATATCAACAAGCTACGAGAGGATAATTCACCTTTCGATGTAGTAATACCCAAAAGTAATATTAACCGTGCAATATAAAGTTGTTTTATACCTTTGATGGAAACCATCAAATATACTCACTTTCAGCTGTGACTACATAAATAATGGCGAGGTTGACAGAATATTCGCTCTCGAGGGAATTCTGTTTTAATTAAAAGTTTCAAATCCTGTGATGGGCATTTTTTTTTACTTTGTCCTAGCGATCTCTCGATAATTTCTCATTTCCACCGACCATTAATCACTAAAGTTATAGTTATGGTATTTCTGTCGAGAAGAATAAATATTACCTCCCAAAGTGGACTCGATAATTGGTAACCGATGTCTGACGTAAATGATTGCAAAAAATTAAAATTCCTACTTGTGTTCCAGCGATAAAAAAATTCTTTGTTATCTCTGTGGGTTCGGTTTTACGATCGTCAAAAGCGTGGATTGTCAAGTAATATTCAATTCAATTCACCCCCTCAATTCCTTATTGAGATTCTTTCACGAGCGCTTTCTTTTACGGCGTCGCAGTCGATGTTCCAGTCTTTATTATTATTCAGTAGGAAGGGAAAATTGTATCTGGGCGACGCCAAAACCTCTATGTCACAGATCATTTTAGAAAAAAAATCGCGTCGGATTCCATCGCGTACATTGCTATGTACACTGAATTTTCGAAAAGGTTTTTCGAAAAATTGAAGTTACACCCGAACTCTTTTCCAATGGAAAATGCAATATGGACTTCCGTCGATAACACAAATACTGTTGACATTATCGACTTCCGTCGATAACACAAATACTATCGGCATTATCGACGTTTGCTTCAATTGTCGGGAACCCTTTGGACAAAAGTCCAAACAGGGATGCGATGATAAACGATTCAAAAAAATGTAATCCTGCGATCAAATCTTTCGCGCGTTCGCTATGAAGGCTGTTCTTTACAATGTTTGCAATGTGCAATCGTGATATCGTGCGTGACAGATATCTCACCTCGGTAGCTGATCTGTTCGCCGTACCATCGGTATTCGCCGGAGGGCAAGCAATAAATTATTTCTTCGTGGTGGTTCCGGCGAGAGGTGCGGTCAGTCGATCGCCACATCAGAAAACCCGGGCAAAGGATATCTCTAGCTGAACTGTACCGTGGTAGTAGTATATTCTCGGATAAACGTGGGTCGAGAATTCTCTCGTGGCCCTCCTTGAAACTTTTCACCACATGTTTTTTTTTTCGTCCTTTTTTTGTTTTACCCAAAGTCTCAACAAGGTTTACAATTTCATTTGATTCCGAAATAAAAAAGAAGCGGTTCGAAAGTATATTTCGCAAGAACGTGCTCTTTCGTGAGTTACGTTCCTGGAAAGCAAGTAAAAAAAATGTTAATACCGTCTCGGATCACGCAGCTGACTGACGCGAAATCTGACATCGTATCCCGGTAGAATTTAAATTTTTATCGATGGTTCACCGTCGGTAAATGTATTTCGTGTGACGCCAAGTGAGATCCGTCTTAGAACTATCTTGAGTGCAATCTAATGACGCTTAAGAGTCACGTATGCCCGGAGATTAAATGTCAAGATGGCTGTGCCTCTTGTACGCTTCAAGGCACATTATTGACAATGTAGGGTCGCGAACGATGGAACATTTTTTAATCACCTACTCATTTTTTACTCATCTTCAGGATGGAAAACCAGACGATATTAAAAAAATGCCATTTTCGCCAATTTTTGTTACCTTTTGGGTTTTAAGTGTGATTTTCACCGCTTAAACTTTAATAAAATCAAATTCGCCGCATGCCATTCTCTTCATTATTCAAAAACGAAGAGATTCATGGTGGAGAATCCCATTTACTGCTCGTAAGATTCCTGTACGTAGGTGAAACGCGTGGATATCGGCCACAGTTTTGAGTTAGAAGGCAGAAAAAAATGATGCAGGGTTAAAATTAATCATAACATTTGGAGACGTTCCGATATAAAGTTACTCTTTAGTAACTTTATATCGGAACGTCGCCAAAAAGAGTGGCCATGCCGGATTTTTTAAATCCACAGATAATGACCGTCTTTCGCCGTGTGTCAATCGACAAGTTACAGAGATAACATTCGAATGTAAAATGTATTTTTTACCGAACTTTCAGAATCTGCTGTATATTTTTTGCGTAAGTAAATGAAAAAGCGAAATTGAGAACAAATATCAAGTTTTTCCTTGACACGAAACGACCTTTGCGTTGACGTTAAAATTTTGAAAGGAAGCGAAAATGCGAAAGTTTGCCGGGAATTTCGCTTTTTCGGTATCTGTCTTGTATCTGGCAAATCCTAACTTTCGGGGTGGACATATGTATGATCTGTAATTTCTGAAGGCACCACTGATGACTTGTGAAACTCGTTTTACTATCTTTCACGCCGAAAAGGTAGACTCGATGTTGAGGGTCCAAATTCCGACCCGGGACACTTTTCCCTGACTGCCCTTCGTGACAGAGCGAGAGAGATAAGAGTCGATATCGAAGGGGTGACACGAAGTATCTTGAATGAAGCTGACGAGACCCGCGAAACAAGTCCTGATCAAAGGGAAAACTTTTTTTCCCGTCGCTCTTTTCAAACTAATGTAATGTATTTGGCAACAGTATGAATAAATCTTGACGATATAACGGAAGCATCTCTCACATATATATATATATATATATCTATCTCTCTATACTATAAAAAGATTTCGACGCCGCCGCCGCCGTGTTCAAGAATCGGCCGGGGTCAAATGAAACAGGGGGTGAAATATTATCTAAGTCCCCTTATTTGGGGGAGAGGGGGAATATTAAAAGTCCTTTTAGAGAAGTTGGATAGAGTAGGGAGGGGTTGGATTGATGGGGAATGTGTCATTTTTATTTTGTTTATCAATTATTTTACGGAAAATTCTATGTCCCTTATGGGTGCCCCTGGTCATCATTACTCGAAGTCCCTAATCTAAGTAAGTTTTAGAGACACTCATCGGAACGGCAACCGGGTTAAAGAGAAAAGTTATTTTTTTACCGGAAATACGTCACTTCCGGTCCGGAAACCTTCCACTTTTTGTACTTTTCGTGTAGGTTCAGCAATGTCAGCCATTCGATATGGTGACTTTACACTAGATCGCGACGTCCCGAGACAGTTACACGTGTTCGTCCCTAGAAACGAAAGAGCGACAACGCCATTTTCATGAATATGAAGACCCCTGTCTTTCAGCGTCGTGCGCTTGACGGCTGAGATATTGCGAGTGTGCGAAACAACGCTCTCGTCGCGTACGCGTTATTACGTGAAAAAGGTATCGTTGGAAATAGTGAAGAAATGTAATTTCCAAGAATAATAATAAGATCGTATCCGGTTCTATCAGAATAGACGGGAAAGTCGATTTTTCAAAAGCATACAAACATAAGTAACGTGTCACAAAAATGTCTCCATAAATTACAGCCATGAAATGACGGTAATAACATTTACTTAAGTTGGTGCGAAAATCGTAGTTTTACATACACTGGGTTTTCTACGGACTCCCATCCCGATTTCCCCCTAGCACTCCCTACCTGCACTCAGCTAAGCTACTTATCTTCCAGTGCGTCCGTAGCCGACTTAGCTCCACTGCACCGCATTTGCCGGGGACACGGGGAAACTACGGAAAACGCGTGTCGGAACAGACGGCCATATTCTACTGATCCTCCGGTATTTTTTATGAGCCTGAAGATATCTGCATGTATCCAAATTTCATCAAGTTACAATGGTTGTATTTTGCATTGTACAAACATTGTAAAAATTCTATAAGTGAACGATTGGTTATGATTGCTAAAGCCGTGCACTGATAGAGAATGGCCAAAGATGAAACTTGATGTCATGCAGATTCATCCAAATTTCATCCAAATTTCATCCAAATTTCATCCAAATTTCATCCAAATTTCATCCAAATTTCATCCAAATTTCATCCAAATTTCATCCAAATTCCATCAAGGTACAATGGTTATATTTTGCATTGTACAAACATTGTAAAAAGTCTATAAGTGAACGATTGGTTATTGTTGCTAAAGCCGTGCACTGATAGAAACTGGCCAAAGATGAAACTTGATGTCATGCAGATATCTTCAGGGTTGTTATTTTTGCACTTTGAGTAAAGAGCAGAAACATCAAACTTTCAGTATAAAGCGCCTCCCGCTGGACCGTCGATGCGCCAGCTAGCGCACGGCTAATCGGTCACTCATCCAAGCACCGCGAACGATCTTGCTTGACTTGGGAGAGCACCGGAGTCGTGCGCCAACCGCGCATCCATCGCTGTCGGTGAATCGTTATAAATTTACATTATTATCTTCTTCGGTAATACTTTATGCACAAATTGTATGATCGTCACTCTTACGGATTGAAGTTACCTTCGGCAAATTATTAAAACTCACGATCGAGCATCTTAGGAACGCAGATTTGTGCAACCTTGCGTATAACGTATTTATAACTTCGCGAATAATGTATGACATAGACATTCCGCGGTTTGCCCACGTCCCAGAGTTCAAGCACGTAGATTTCTATTGCGCTCTGTGCATGCACATAGCGAGCAACATATTTCCGATACATTTTACACATTACCCTTTCATAATGCAAATAGCCAACATTTTGTGGAAAGTTTTAAATTCTCCAGAGTTTTGCGTGGAAAGCGGAGTGAGTGCGATCCTCTCGTTCTTTAATCCGCCTCACTCTCGCTCGCTCACATCGCTGAAAATAATTTTTCACTCCATCTACTATGTGCAATCTATTTATTATATTTCCCTCTCATCTGCACGGTGCTATCGGAGTACAAGGTAAATAACGTATGCATCGTTGCCCGAAGACTGCGAAGCTGCGTAAATGCTAAACAACGGGAAATAAAAAGAATAGCGCAGAACAAGTTTCTGCGGAATGTTAAGGGTGAAATTAACTTTGTAAACGAGGAGAGAAACCCGAGCAGAAATAACCGTCGGGCTGATATCAGATCCCTATCAGGCACGGCCTGACTCCTCATCAGGTCCTGATACGGCACCTTTATCAGGCCCCGATCAGATATGTAACGCCATGGCCCTATAAAGTCCTGATCAGGCTGCCTGATCACGGCCTAATCAAGGTGCCTGATTGCCGCCTGAGAAAAAGATAATGAATATTTTTTATTTATTAGCGTTATTTTATCGGACTTGTGAACCTTTTATATTTGTTCTTCGGATTAAATTAATTAATTACTACAATCTAAACCGCGGA
>JAPYZC010005064.1:0-18288 GCA_030522665.1 Ichneumoninae sp. A BG-2022a | reverse complement strand
TTTTTTTAATTTACATGTTTTCATGAAGCATTGAATAACAAATTCGTAAAGTTTTAACGATTTCGTATGAAAATCGTTATCGCGCGATAACTACCTTAATCCTCCACGATTGAACTTTTAGAGGATCGTCGGATCGCATTACGGTCGACTATTAGCGATTTAGCGAAAATTGTATAAATTTCTTTTTTTTTTTTGTAAGAAAAAAAAAGAAAACCGATGAGGTGGTAAGAAAGCCCTTTCGTATAGACTTTCGAGATAAATTGCACACAATTTCGTTACCCGGAGTAATAAACTTGTTGACACTGCGTAGCAGATAGTCCAGCGTGGATAGTCTTTTTAATCGAAGTCTTTGCGTTATCGTAGTCATAAGATTTCTGCCTCATTGTTTAGGGTTCGAGTCGTTGGGGACGCGGTTAAGTGCGCGAAACGGATGTTGGGCTGGTAGGGTGGCAAAGTCCCCGAACGTTTATCCACCGATAAATATCCCCCGAAAAAAATAACCCCCAAAACGTCTTTTTCGTACCAGCATCAAAAAATTTTTTTTGTAACCAATGCACGAAAACTCCCATTATTTGTGCCTGCAAAGCTTGGCGAAAGCAATGCAGGAAAGGAGCTGCAGGCGAAATAACTCTACACAAAAGTATCTGTACCGAGATAAGTGTGCGTAAAATTACTTACAGTACTTTTCTTTACAAAAAGTTCTTTTAGCTCTTTCGTCGTACAATCGAGGTTTCGCACTTGCAAAAAAGACACTAAAATGTCCCACTTTCAAGAGTAACAATAACGCACAGCGAACATTACGGACGGAACGTGTATCGATTATCAACCCTCTTACTGTTCCACCGCTCTTCCCACATCGAAGGACTCCAATACTGCGCTGGTGATTCGCCACTGATCTACGCTTCCGTATAATCAAGCGAGGGTTGCTGTAACACACAAGTGGAATACTTAATTTCCGTGTAAAACACCCTCTACAATAATAGAATATTACATTCTATTATTTTATATTATATTATTATTGGCGGTTATCATAATTATTGGTATTATTATTTTTGTTATTTTCATTTTGTTGTAATTCAGTTCTGGTGTATGTGCCTGGATGACCTCTGGTCCTACAATACGAATAAATTACCTATTACCTATTAAAATCAACGATCACCTTAAATCACCTATTACCTCTCAATAGATACAAGGGTGGAAAATAGCTTTCATTTCAACTGACTGCGATGGATGAATATCGTTCCAACTAATGTTAACACAATTGCAGGACCCCACTCAGTTATTGCAGTACTTTATACCGCTCTCGAATGGGAGTCGAATGCGTATCAGCGACGTATGCGCCTCCCACAGGTGCACTCTCGCATCGCTGTCGGTCAACGTTTGCTTATGGATGAGTAATTTGAACGTCCGTCGAGGAGCGATACTTTGACATAATATCGTGAAAATTCATGCTGAGAAGAACAAGGAAAAAAAAATAGAGAAGCAAGTGCGTGGTGTATCGAGTACCGACGGTAACGGCTGTAGTAGTTCTATTCACGATGGACTTGTTTCAACACCCTTACTATCGATTCAACAAAATTATGATGACTTTCATCGGACAATGGCCGCAGCAGACAACCCGTACAAGATACGGTTGTCGCGCTTTTGTCAGTCTCTTCTACCTCATCGAAATGTTCTCTCGGATACGCACCATCTCTAATCATCGTACATCCTCGGATATGGTCAAAGACTGCGTAATAGAAATGTTTATCCAGTTCGGGGGAATTGCGGTTTATCTTAGTCTGATTTCGATGTCCCAAACGGTCAGTCATATTTTGTTTTCAACCACTTTTTTCACTACATTAATCATATACGCTATTGTGATCACTGTTGTGTTCGACACGTACAGACAGTAAAGTTACTAAATCGTATTCGCACGGATTGGCAAGTGTTGGCTTGGGAACGAGAAGTTAACATTCTTCATGAATACACCGAGCTTGGACAAAAGTTGAATATTGGGCTTGCAGGTTAATCGGTTACGGTGACGGTTGAGATTTAACAAGTGTTCTACAAATTTGTCGAATTTCCTTACAGTCTTGATCTATTCAAGCGGCGTGCTCGTTCTCACGGAACCGGTTGTAGAAAAGCTCATCGACATTTTCCTGAAGAACAATACCGAACCCGGAAAATTCATGCTCATGATCGACTATTATCATGTCGACGAGCAGAAATATTATTTTTACGTTACCGTGTATTTTTTCATAGCAACACTTGTCATTGGGTCACCTTTGATAACCAACACCATCATGCTGGTCAGTTACTCGTCGCACGCCAGCGGAATTTTTGCCGTATTGAGGTGAGTCAATGATTGATCGATTGCGGCAACAGACATGATAAAGGTTTAACCAAAACCCTCAGGCACAGATTAGAATGCATTGGCAATAAAGACACGTCGGTAGGAACTGAAAAAGCCTCGTATGCACCGAACGATACGGACGTGGTCCAGATAGCTTGGTGTATCGACAGACACAATGATGCTATTGAGTGAGATGGTCAAATGTTTGCAAACCCACGTAGAAAAACGATGGATTGGGGCGTGCCCATTAAACATTGTTAATCAAAAATTCACTGTTGCCAGATACGTCAATCTCATGGACACAGCTTACACATGGAATTTCTTTTTTTGCACGGGGCTTGGCATGATACTGGCCAACGGATTAGGACTTCTGGTAAAGGTTACAACCAAACCTTAGCATGTTGCAAGACTGATGCAAAAACCGGGAAAACTGAGCAAAAGACCGAAATTAAGACTCAGTAGCGATGTCCGAGAACGTTTCCGATAATTTTTCAACAAAAGACCGGCGAATTGACCTGTCGTAAAGTATGAAAAATTGGCCGCTGGGAGTGGATGAGCTTCATTTTCCCTCCTAATATTTGACAATTTCATGCTCGGTCGTTTGCTAACTACGACCAAGCCAAAGATCGGGAAACGACCTGATTGGAATCTCGGTAAATCGGTCGTTTACCGACCGATACTGTTTTGAAATCGGTCGTTTACCGAAGAGATGACCGGAAATAAAACCCAAACAAGCTTCCACGAAATGGATGTTGCTGGAGTATTGGAAAGCTGGCTGCTTCCAATGCTCGATTAAAATTGATAAGTCAAACGATAATTCGTAAGGAAAAAACATGAAAGACTCGACAGTCAATCGCCTCACAATGTGGTTGATTCTCGTATTTTTTGGTACATTCCGATGCGATTGACTATCGCGTCTTTCTTGTTTTTCATAAAAAAATTATCCTTTGACTCGTATCAATTTTAATCGAGCATTGAAAACAGTCGGTTTTCCGACACTTCAGCAACATCCATTTCGTGGATGCTTCCTTAGGTTTGATTCCCGGTCATGTGTTCGGTAAAAGACCGATTTCAAAACAGGTAATCTCCCGGGTTATCGCTCGGTCCTATTTGGTAGCATGACCGAGTTTACCTGTATTCCAATCAAGTCGTTTCCCGATCTTTTGCTCGGTCGTGGTTAGCATTACGACCGAGTTTGCCAATATTCTAGTCAGGTCGTTTCCCGATCTTTTGCTCGGTCGTGCTGAAGCCATCCCCTCCCCACCGCCAATTTTTAATACTTCACGATAGGTCGAATCGCCGGTCTTTTGTTAAAAAAATATCGGTAACGTTCTCGCACATGGGCACTGAGTCTTATTCTAGGTCGTCTGTTCGATCTCCCAACATGCTAGGGAAGTTGAACATTCTTTCCAGTTAACAGATAAACCGCTTGCAAATTCAGGTTCTTACACAGCCAAACAATCTCCAAGTAACGATATCATCCCTATCGATTATATCGCTTATGGCGTTGGTCTTCCTAACGGAGTGTCTCGCATGCCAGGCGCTGATCGATCACAGTGTCAGTATTCGCGTTTACATGTGAGTAAATAGTCAACCACTGGCCGCGTTGTAACTGGTTGGCTTCATGAAAATGAAAAATTCTTGTTCCGCGCAGATACAACCTTCAATGGTACAGACTATCACTGAAAGCTCAGAAACTCCTGCAGTTCATGATGATGCGTTCTAACGTACCTTGTCAACTAACAGCCGGGAATATAGTGATCATGTCCATAAGAACCATCTACCTTGTAAGATGCGTGAACATTCTTTGGTGTCCAATAAATTGGCAACATAATAACATTGATTAGTCGTTTTTATATTCCAGGCGGCTAAAACGACGTTGTCTTACTTTGCGTTTGTGCGCTCGACACAGGGATTCTAAACATTATATCGAACATATCGTAGCCGGTACACTCGGATAGTGGATCGGATTTTTGGATCGGACAAGGTGGCAAAACTGGGCAGAAAAGTCTGATATATCCGATAAGGCAAATTCGGGCATCCAAAAATTATTGGAAAATTACGTTTTGCCCTGTTGCCCCATTTTGCCCCGCTCTACCCTACTTGAGGGCGTGTCGGTGAAAAACATATTTTTAAGTACTTGGCATCGCGATGCTACCGGGTCTCTTGATATGACGGCACCTCCGGTTTAATTATGAGATTTTCAACCCGAAAGTGACGTCTACTCAAAAAATGCTCGTACTTGGTACTTGAAATCGTAAAAAACGTGCTTGAAATACTCAAAAGTACTTGTGTACTTCAAGTACGTACAAGTATTAAACAAGTACCCGGTACGTCAACTACCGCCCAACCTAGATACAATTGCATATAGAGACACAGGACATTAGATGTTATTGTTGAAATAAACGGTACTATTTCACTAGTTATTAGAAACGATTAGATAACACTGGTGTATATTGTCTTGTACGGTAAATATAATACACGTTACATGCTGGAGTTACAAAACCATTTCGCGCCGTAACAGGGTAGCAAAGGTAGATCAACAAACGGGTACAAAGAGTAATTTGTGACCCAAAATACAACCTCTATACTGGTGCATCGTACCTTACAGAGGATCACAGAATAGTTATTGTCTACTGATGAACTTGTAAAAAAAACACAATAACCCGTGCCACATTCAAGAGCAACAGTACGGTACACATGTTAGCATGCCGGGCGGAATGGATATCAATTATCAACCCTGTCCTTGTTCCACCACTCTGCGCCCATCGAAGGGCTCCGCCTCCGCGGTGGGGTTCGCTGATGATTACGTGTCCGTCACTCAAGAGTGGCTGTAGCGTAGAGAGAACTCCTGCATCGGCGTTGTTCAACTTTTACTTATGCACGAGCAATTTAAACGTCCGTCGAGGTGCGATACCTTGACGTAATGTTGCGAAAATCCATGCTGAGAGAGGAACAATGAAACACATGGAAAGGCAAGTTGGTGGTTTATTGGGTACCGTAGGGAACGGCTATAGTAGCCCTAAAGCCATCGTCGATGGTGGTTCTCGTCACGATGGACTTGTTCGACCACTCTTACTATAGATTAAACAAAATTATGATGAAGTGCATTGGACAGTGGCCGGATCAGAGCACCCGCACAAAACGCGGTTGTCACACGGTTCTCGTTTATTTCTACACCACCGAAATAATATCTCGGATACGGACCATGCGTAATAATCCTGACGATGAGAATATCATCATGGACGCAATTTTACCAATCTTTTTCCAGATCATGGGAATTGTGTATTTTCTTACTTTTATGTTGAACGCCCAGACGGTCAGTTATCTTTTTGTCAACAGTTACAATACTACGAAATCGTCATGACAAATGATTACTGATCTATTCGATACGCGCAGACATTAAAGTTACTGAATCGTATTCGTACGGATTGGCAAGTGTGGGCCCGCGAACGGGAAGTTAACATTCTTCACAAATACACCGATCTTGGAAAAAAGATAAACATTGCGTTTACAGGTTAATCAATCACGGTAAGGGTTAGTTGGGATTTAACAAGTGTTTTATTGATTTGTCGAATTGTCTTACAGCCACGGCTTACGTAGGCGGCATGCTCGTTGGACTCGAACCAGTTGTAGAAAAGATCATCGACATTTTGCTGATGAACGGTACCCAACCAGGAAGATTCATGTTTCTCGTCGACTATTATCACGTCGACGAGCAGAAATATTTTTTTTACGTTTCTGTCTATTATTTGGTAATGGTTCTTGCGGTAACGGCACCCAATATAATCCAGATCGTTATGTTAGTCAGTTACGCGCAACACGGCAGTGGAATTTTTGCCGCGTTGAGGTGAGTCAATGATTAATTGATTGAGGTAACAGGCATGATAAAGCTTCAACGGAAACCCCCAGACAGAAATTAGCGTGTATTGGCAATAACGTCACATCAGTAGAAACAGAACACGCCTCATATGCACAAGACGATAGGGACATGGTACAGCTAGCTTGGTGCATTGACAGACACAATGATGCTATCGAGTGAGATGGTCAACAGTTTGGAATGCCACGTAGAAATGCAAAGTGTCTGGGAAAGAGTTTTGGCGCAAGGTATTCGATGTCCGCACAACCTACGCAAGCGCACCGCGTGATAATGTATTGGGTGGACATTAAGGATGTGCATGAACGCTGTCATGCTCGAGCGCACACGGCTCAGTCCGAAAATATTCCGCTCGAGCTCGCTCGAGTTCATTATGAATGCTCAATCCGCTCAAACGCCCATTTAGCTCAAGTTTTAATTCCCAGGTGTAGCTCGAGTGGTCATTCGATATAAGTGAACCGAATATGATTGACTCACATATGTTATTATTATTCTTTAAAATTATATTAAGAGACTAATTATAAAAAAATATATATATAGAAGGGTTTGTCCCGTGAAATAAATAAATACATAAAAATATCTCTCAGAGTCAATCTAAATTAGTTTTTAGTCGTATGTGACCAAATATTGATAGTAACATTTTTTCACAGTTCACACAAAATCGGATTTCAAAAACTTTTTGGACCACAATAAAAAATAAGCGGTCGTAAGTAGACTTACGAAAGAAAAGGCAAATAAAACAATTTACAAAGCAAATAAAAAATCAAATAAAAAAAATGCAAATTTTTTTGTCATAATTTTTTTTAACTTTAATAATTGAATTTTTATTTGAATATTAAAATTACTCCATTACTTTTTATTTAATTATTATTTTTATTGTTTAATTACAAAAAATGTATCAGAATGCTCCAAAATAGCGTGAAACAACGGTTACTTTCTGATGAAATCGCGAATAATCTATGGCGCCCATAATTTTCCACTGAGAAAAATATTGAGGATAGGGTATATGAGGAAATAAAAAACAAATTTGCTCGCGTCACCGCAGAGCAACGAATACTATATAAAATCATGATACAGTAGCATCTGTACTCTGCTCGGTAGCTCACAGGTAAATGAGCGCTCCTGCTGTGGCTTGAGCACGCTCGAGCCATGAATGTACTGCTCGAGCGTGCTCGATCGCGTCTTTGCACATCCTTACCTTGAGTAGATGTTTTTCCTTTACACTTAGCAATACTCTTCCGAACGCTCTATCCCAAGGTTGAAGGTAGTTTGGTGGTGGTTTTTCAAGTCGCGGAACTTGCCAGGGTTGGGCCAAGGCTCTTTTCACGGACGCTTATTTGCCACGCGGGATGTATCTAGCCTATGCCCAATAAACATTGTTACTTTAAAAAATGCACTGTTGCCAGATATGTCAATCTAATGGAGGCAGCTTACACATGGAATTGCTTTGTTAGCATTGGGCTTGGCGTGATTTTGGTCAACGCATTGGGACTTCAGGTAAAAATTACGACCAATAATGAACAATTTTTCGAATTAACGTATAAACTGTCTGGGACTTCAGATTCTCACGCAACCAAACAATATGCAAGTAAAGCTGACATTCGGGGGGTGTACACTGATTATGGCGTTGTGCTTCTTGATGTGGTGTTCGGCGTCCCAAATTCTGATTGATCACAGTATTAGCATTCGCGTTTACATGTGAGTAAATAGTCAATGACTGGTCGCGTGGCTTCGTGAAAGAGAAATAGTCTTGTTCCGCGTAGATACAACAGCCCATGGTACAGACTATCGCCGAGGGCTCAGAAACTCTTGCAATTCATGACGATGCGTTGTAACGTCCCTTCTCAACTAACAGCCGGGAACATGTTGATCTTGTCCATAAGAACCATCTGGATAGTAAGCGCAATCGTTATTTACTGGCGATGCAGAAAAATTCTTTGAAGTCCCATAAATTGTCAAAGAAAATAATATTAATTAGTCGTTTTTATATTCCAGATGCTTAAAACCGTCGCGTCTTACTTTGCTTTTGTGCGCTCGACGCAGGGGGTTTAAACATGATTTTAAACTAGATATACTGTAATATTATATCAATTTCATTCGATTTATGTTCAAGGTCTAATCCGTATGTCAGCTGAAAACTCTTTCAAATAATATATGTTTTTGTTGTGGCGAAACATTCATTTTCTCGGACAACGTAGGTTTCCAGAATTCAAGGGACGGACACTTAGGGTAATTTGTGACCCAAAGTGCCACCTCTATACTGGTACATCGTACCTGACTGAGAATCACAGAATAGTTGTACTAGCTCTTTCTTCGTACCACTGAACCTCTTTCAGATGAACTTGTAAAAACACTGTCAAGAGTAACAGCAAGAGTACAGATGTTACAGATGTTGACATTGCGGGCGGAATGGATATCGACTATCAACCCTCTCATGGTTCCACCACTCTGCGCTCATCGAAGGACTCCGCCTCCGAGGTGGTGGTGGTTCGCTATTGATTTACGTTTCTGTCACTCAAGAATGGCTGCAGCGTAGAGCAATTTAAACGTCCGTCGAGGCTTGATACTTTGACATAATACCGAGGAAATTCATGCTGAGTGAAGAATAATGAAACACATGGAAAAGTATGTGCGTGATGTATCGGGTACCATAGGGAATGGCTGTAGTAGCTCCAAAGCCATCGTTGATGGCAGTTCGAGTCAAGATGGACTTGTTCAAACACCCTTACTATAGACTAAATAAGATGATGCTGATGTTCATTGGACATTGGCCGGATCAAGGCGCTCGTACAAAACGCGTTTGTCACAGTCTTGCAATTTGGGTCTACGTCAGCGAAATACTATCTCGGATACGGACCATTTACAATCATCATGACGCTGGGAATATCGTCATGGACGCCATGCTACCAATGTTTCAACAGATCATTGCAGCTACGTGTTTTTTTATGTATATGTTGAACACCCAGACGGTCAGTTATCTTTTTTTTCAACAGTCATACCATTACAATAATTATACCCACAAATGATCACTGATCTGTTTGATACGCACAGACATTAAAGTTACTAAATCGTATTCGTGTGGATTGGCAAGTATGGGCTCAGGAACGGGAAGTTTACATTCTTCATAAATACACCGACCTTGGAAAAAATATAAATATCGCATTTACAGGTTAATCAATCATGGTAAGGGTTGGTTTTGATTTAACAAGTGTTTTATAGAACTGTCGAATTTTCTTACAGTCACGGTTTATTCAGGCGGCTTCTTCATTGAAATGGAACCGGTCGCAGAAAAGATTATCGACATTTTGCTGAAGAACGGTACCGAACCCGGAAAATTCATATTTCTCATCGACTATTATCATGTGGACGAGCAGAAATATTATTTTTATGTCGTGTTCTATTTTGCCTTGATGTCTATTGTGATGCTGACACCCGCAGTAACCCAGATCATCATGCTAATCAGTTACACACAACATGGCAGCGGGCTTTTCGCCGCGTTGAGGTAAGTTAATGACCAAATGATTGGCAGTAATAGGCGTGATAAAGTTTCAACGGAAATCTTCAGACACAGATTAGAATCCATTGGCAATAACGACGTATCAGTAAAAACGGGAAATGACTCGTATGAACTAGACGATAGGGATATGGTACAGCTAGCTTGGTGCATTGACAGACACAATGATGCCATTGAGTGAGATGGTCAACAGTTTAGAAACTCACGTAGGAGAATGAAATGTCCGGGAAAGAGTCTTGGCGCGGTAACTGCGACCGCTTATTCGACGGTCGTTCGACCGCAAATACGACCGGTTTGTTTGTGCGCAAACTCGACCACGAAACGATTGAAAGCTCGACCGATTGCAGCGCCAACGCTGCGCGCTGCACTACGAGCTCTTGCCTCGTATTCTTGGCGGAACCATCGTCGACCGCAAGGCGACCGTAAATTCGACTAGGCTGTAGAAGCCGTTGTTTTTAAACAAATCGACCACAAAACAGCCGCCGAAGCGATCGACCGCTGGACGGCCGATCGATGGACGTCCTGTATACATCCAACAAAATATAGCTGTATTTTGTTGGTCTTTGCATAGATGTTTTTCCTGTACACTTAGCGATACTCTTCCGAACGCTCTATCCCAAGCTTGCCCCAAGACTTTTGACCGACAGTCATTTGCTACGCGAGATTTATCTATGCCTACGCTCAATACCCATTGTTAACTTTAAAAAATCGACTGTTGCCAGATATGTCAATCTCATTGAGGCAGCTTACACATGGACTATGTTTTTCACGACCGGGCTTGGTATGATTCTGATCAACGTATTAGGACTTCAGGTAAAAGTTGCAACCAATGATGAACAATTTTTCGAATTAACAGATAAACTGCCTGCAAATTCAGATTCTTACACAGCGAAACAATCTACAAGTAACGATGACATGCGGGGCGTTTTCATTGGCTATGGCGATGTACTTCTTGATGGAGTGCGTCGCATCCCAAATACTGATAGATCACAGTATTAGTATTCGCGTTTATATGTGAGTAAATAGTCAATGACTGGTCGCGTGGCTTCGTGAAAAAGAAAAAGTCTTGTTCCGCGTAGATACAACAGCCAATGGTACAGACTGTCGCCGAAAGCTCAGAAACTCTTACAATGTATGACGATGCGTTGTAACGTCCCTTGTCAACTAACAGCCGGGAACATGTTGATCATGTCCATAAGAACCGTTTGGCTAGTAAGAGTAATCGTTATTTACTAGCGATGCACACAAATTCTGTGATGTCTCATAAATTGTCAACAAAATAAAATTAATTAGTCCTTTTCATATTCCAGATGCTTAAAACAGTCGTGTCTTACTTTGCGTTTGTGCGCTCGACGCAGGGACTTTAAACATTGTGTTAGATTATATGCACTATAATGTTTCATCAATTTGATTAGATTTCTGACCTAGGTCCAGCCCGTATGTCAGCTGAGAACTCTTTCAGATAATATATGTGGTTATTGTGGGGAAACATTGATTTTCCCGAACAACGTAGGTTTCAAAAATTCGAGAGACAGATACTTAGAATACTTTGGGACAAAAAATCCTACCTCTATGTTGGTGCATCGTACCTAGGCAAGAACCACACAATAGCACTCGCAGCTATTTCTTTGGACCACTGAGCTTTTCCCTGATGAACTTGTAAAACATAGAATAACAAATCCCACCTTTGAGAGTAACAACAGTTTTTACATGTTAACATTACGGGTGGAATAGATATCGACCATCCAGCCTCTCATGGTTCCATCGCTCTCTCCGCTGAACTGGTCGTATTTCTGGTATGACGTCAATTCCGGTTGAAAAATGAGAGTTTCAAATCGGAAATGATGATACCCCTAGATGAGTCACGGCCGGTCTAAAAAAAGAAATTGTCACACCGGAAGTGACGCGTACTCAAAAAGAACACGCCACTCAACGTGTACTCAGAAGTACTTTTACTTGGTACTTGAAACGGTAAAAAACGTAATTGAAGTGCTACACTAGTACCTTGTGATACCAGTGCGAAAAAGTGGCTTTTTCGACAAAGGTTGGGAAGTTGCACTCACGAGTCGTATCGAGAGCTGCAAAGGCACGAGGCGAAGTCGAGTGATGTTTGCAGCTCGAGAGGAGGCGAATGTTGCTTACCTCCCGACCACTGTCGGAAGACCGCTTTTTCGGAGGAGTATCACATATTTTTTTGTAACAAACGTACGAAAACTCCTGCTTTTCGTGCGGGAAACGAGTTACAGTGCCAAGATGAGTTGCAGTACGCTGAGATAGCTGTGCGCTAAAGTCTCTATTCAATCCTCTCATGGTTCCAGCACTCTACGCTCATCGAAGGGCTCCGCCTCCGCGATGGTGGTTGGCTATTGATTTTTCCGACACTCAAGAATGGCTGTAGTGTGGAGAGAACTCTCGCATCGCTGTCGCTCAACTTTTACTTATATATGAGCAATTTAAACGTCTGTCGAGGCGCGATACTTTGACATAATATCGTGAAAATTCATGCTGAGAGAAGAACAATGAAATACATGGAGAAGTAAGTGGTGCATTGAATACCGTAGGGAAGGGCTGTAGTAGCCCTAAAGCCATCTTCGATGGCAGTTCGAGTCTCATTGGACTTGTTCAACCACCCTTACTATAAATTCAATAAAACGGTAATGAAATGCATTGGACAATGGCCGGATCAGAGCATCCATACAAAACGCTTTTGTCGCACTGTTCTAATTTACTTTTACACGACCGAAATATTATCGCGGATACGGACCATTTGTAATAATCGTGACTCCGGGAATATCATTATGGACGCCTTGCTACCAATCTTTTTTCAGACGGCGGGAGTTGTGTATTTTCTTACTTTTTTGTTGTACTCCCAGACGGTCAGTTATCTTTTTTATTACGGGATCATCTCAGTGTGACCGCCCAAAAAATCACTGATTCTCGCGATTTTTTTTCATGGTTAGGATATCCTGATCGGTCTGGGTTTTTTAAAATACATTAAAGCAGCGATGAAGAATACAAAATGATTTTTGTTGCGGTAATTTTTTAGTTTTTTATTATCCTTAATAATTATCAAAAATGTTGTAAAAAAAGAGTCCTAATCGGTGTCCACTTTTCTGGGCTCAATTTTGATCCGAAACAAAAATTTCAAAAAGATTATTAATCTGTTGGAAAGCCGCTCGATTTGAACAAAAAGTAGTGAATTTGGCCTTTTTTCGACAGTTTTTCGAGAAAAAAAATAGGAAGTTTAAAAAAAAGCTTCCATAGGACGATAGAGAACGACAAGAAGATTATTCTGTAAAAATTTGAAATCGATAGCTTGAAAACGCTTCTCTCGGCAGCGGACACCGTTTTGAAAAACACCATTCAGATGTGACGCTCCGTTCCCTTTCTCTAAGAAATGCTGTAGAGACGAAAATAATTCGAATTTCGATTAAAAAAATTTAACAGCATGTTTGTAACCGTGTATACTATCCGATGATAAAAAAAAACGATTTTTTGAAAATTTCACACTGAGATGATCCCTTAACAGTTTCAATACAATAATCATGCCCACGAATGATTACTGATCTGTTTGATACGTACAGACATTACAGTTACTGAATCGTATTCGCACGGATTGGCAAGTTTGGGCTCGGGAACGAGAAGTTGAAATTCTTCATGAATACACCGAGCTTGGAAAGAATATAAACATAGTGTTTGCAGGTTAATCAATTACGGTAAGGGTTAGTTGAGATTTAACAAGTGTTTTATGAATTCGTCGAATTTCCTTACAGTCTTGGCTTATTCAGCCGGCTTGTTCGTTGCACTAGAACCGACCATAGAAAAGTGCATCGACATTTTGCTGAAGAACGGTACCGAGCCCGGAAAATTCATATTTCTCATAGACTATTATCATGTCGACGAGCAGAAATATTTTTTTTACGTTTCAATTTATTTTGTCGTAATGTGTGTTGTGATAACGGCACCCAATGTAATCCAGTTCTTTATGCTAATCAGTTACGCACAACACGGAAGTGGAATTTTTGCTGCTTTGAGGTGAGTTGATGATTGATTCTTTGCGGTAACAGGCATGGTAAAGATTCGACGGAAACCCTCAGGCACAAATTAGGACGTATTGGCGATAACAACGGATCAGTAGACACAGGAACTGCCTCATATGCACTGGACGATAGGGAAATGGTACAGCTGGCTTGGTGCATTGACAGACACAATGAAGCTATCGAGTGAGACAGTCAAACGTTTCGAGTCCTACCTAGAAAAACGAAGTGTCTGGGAAACAGTCTTGGCGCAAGGTTTTCGCTATTAGTTACTTATAATGGATTAGGTTTGCATTCAAAGACTAGGTTTAAAGACTAGTTAAGTAGGTTGGGACTCAGCGAGCCAGTAGATACCGCTGATAGAACGCACGTAGTCGACAATACATGCTAAGACAATAGCTCTGTTCCTCGCGTTCCGCACAACCCGAAACCAACCCAAAAAGCAACCGGTCAACTGGTGCACCAAACCAACCAATATTCCAACTTTCTGAAGGTTAATTTAGAGTTGGTTTTTGTGAACCAACTATAAACCAACTGTTCTTTAGACGCGATGAATGGTTGGTTAACGGTCGGATATTAGAAAACAACCCTAATTCCGACCTGCAGCCAAGAATGGTAACGATTGATTTTTAGTCGATTTTTCAAATCTAACCATAAGCCCACCGCTGCATAGTTGGTTGTCAAAAATGGTTGGTTTATGGTCAGTCTTGAACAATCAGCCACAAATCAACCATCGATATTGTAGCTTAAGAGTTGGAATTGGGGTTGGGTTATAATATTCAATCATAAACCAACCTTTCATCGCGTCCAAAGAATGGCTGGTTTACAGTAGGTTTACAAAAAGTAACCCAAAATCAACCTTTGAAAAGTCGGAACACTGGTTGGTTTGGTGCACGAATTTACCGGTTGGTTTGAGGTACGATGTAGGAAAAACTACCGAATCCCAACCATAAGTTACGGTTGGGAGGTCCGCGAGGCGTGTAGGTCGTGACATAGCGAAAAGGTGTTGACAATAGCCTGGTGACTATCTTGGACTAGACGTTTGCGCCAAGGCTCTTTTCCCAGACGCTCATTTGACACGCGGTATGTATCTAGTCTATGCCCAATAAACATTATTAATTCAAAAAATCCACTATTGCCAGATTTGTCAATCTCATAGAGGCAGCCTACACATGGAATTGCTTTATTAGCATTGGGCTTGGCATGATTATGATCAACGTATTAGGACTTCAGGTAAAAGTTACGACCAATGATGAAAAATTTTTGGAATTACCAGAAAAACTGCCTGAAAATTCAGATTCTTACGCAGCCAAATAATCTACAAGTAACGCTGACATGCGGGGGGTGTGCGCTGTTTATGGCGCTCGGCTTCTTCATTTGGTGTGCCGCATCCCAAATTCTGATCGATCATAGTATTAGTATTCGCGTTTACATGTGAGTAAATAATCAACGACTGGTCGCGTGGCTTCGTGAAAAAGCAAGAGTCTTGTTTAGCGTAGATACAACTGCCAATGGTACAGAATATCGCCAAGAGCTCAGAAACTTCTACAATTCATGACGATGCGTTGTAACGTCCCTTGTCAATTAACAGCCGGAAACATGCTGGTCTTGTCCATGAGAAACGTCGGGCTAGTAAGAGTAATCGTTATTTACCAGCGATGCACAACAATCCATTCATGTCCGATACATTATTATCAAAATATAATTAATTGATCGTTTGTATATTCCAGATGCTTAAAACAGTCATGTCTTACTTTGCGTTTGTACGCTCGACGCAGGGACTCTAAACATTATATTAAATTATATCTTTTATAATGTTTAGTAACTTGATTCGATTTCTGTCCATGATCTAGTCGGTATGTTAGCTAAGAACTCTTTCAGATAATACATGTTTTTAGTGTGGCGAAAAATTTATTTTCCCGGACAAGGTATCTTCGTTTACTTAGAGTACGCCCTAGCAAGTTGACGGACGGCTGCTTTTAGGGAAAAAAAACTAAAAAACGGACCGAAAAATGGATACGTCCGTTGGGGAACGAAACGGATCGCAAAAACGGTACAACGGACCGTACGTTTGGATTGGTCCTTTTTCGGTAGCGGAAACCGAGGAAGGACCGAACATTTTTTATAAAAATGTTTGGCTAAGTTTTTTTATTTTTTTTGTTGCTTTGCTTTTAATTCTGTTTTTAATGAAAGGACAGAATAAAAATACGATCTTGGTCCTTTTTCGGTTGTGGGAACCGAAAACGGGCCAAAGCAAATTTTCGAAACGAACCGTTCGGTCCGTTTTCAGTTTCCGCAACAGAAAAAAGACCAAATGCCAACAAAAATGTACAGTCCGTTTTGTCGTTTTTTACGGTCCGTATTGTTCGCCAACGGACGTGTCCGTTTTTTGCTACTTTTGTCCCAACTTGCTAGGGCGTTGGGACAAAAAATACTACCTCTGTATTGGTGTATCGTACCTGATCGAGAATCACGGAGTAGATCTTCTTGCTATAGAGCGAGTGATTCGTTCTCTCTGATGAACTTGTAAAAAAAAAAAAAAAAATACAATAGCGCATGCCACTTTCAAGAGTAAACAGTATCGTGCACGCGTCAACATTGTGGGCGGAATGGATATCGACCATCAACCCTCTCATGGTTCCACCACTCCGCGCGCATCGAAGGACTCCGCCTCCGCGGTGGTGGTTCGCTATTGAATCTACGTCCCCGTCAGTCAAGGATGGTAATAACGGAGAGGGAACTCTCGCATCGCTGTCGCTCAACTTTTACTTATAGCTCAGCAATTTAAACGTCCGTCGAGGCGCGATACTTTGACATAATATCTTGAAAATGCATGCTGAGAGAGGAACAATGAAACACATGGAAAAGCAAATGCGTGGTTTATTGAGTACCGTAGGGAACGGCTGCAGTACTTCTAAAACCATCGTCGACATCACTTCGAGTCAGGATGGACTTCTTCAAACATCCTTACTACAGATTAAATAAAACGATGATGACGTGCATTGGTCAATGGCCCGATCAGAGCACCAGTACAAGACGCTGTTGTCGCGCTGTTGTAATTTATTTCTATGTCACAGACATAATATCTCGGATACGAACCATTTACAACAACCGCGACGCTGGGAATCTCACCATCGACGCCTTGCTACCAGTCTTCTTCCATATCATGGGAGTTGTGCATTTTATTTCTTATCTATTGAACTCCCGGACGGTCAGTTATCTTTCTTTTCAACAGTTACAACACTGCAACAATCATACCCACAAATGATTATTGATCTGTTTGATACGCACAGACATTAAAGTTACTGAACCGTATTCGTACCGATTGGCAAGTGTGGGCTCGGGAACGGGAAGTTAACATTCTTCACAAATACACCGATCTTGGAAAGAATATAAACATTGCGTTTGCAGGTTAATCAATTACGGTAAGGGTTCGTTGAGAGTTAACAAGTATTTTATGGATTGGTGGAATTTTTTTACAGTCACGGTTTATTCAGGCGGTTTTCTCGTCGGTGTGGAACCGGCCGTAGAAAAGATCATCGACATTTTGATGAGGAACGGTACCGAACCCGGAAGATTCATATTTCTCGTCGACTATTATCATATCGACGAGCAGAAATACTATTTTTACGTCACTGTCTATTTTCTCTTTACGTGTGTTGTGATAACGGCACCCGAAATAATTCAGTTCATTATGCTAATTAGTTACGCACAACATGCCAGTGGAATTTTTGCCGCGTTGAGGTGAGTTAATGATTAATTGATTGCGGTGACAGGCATGATAAAGTTTCAACGGGAACCCTTAGGCACAGATTAAAGTGTATTGGTAGTAACGGGTCATCGGAAGAACCAGAAAATGCTTCATATGTACTGGACGATAAAGACATGGTACAGCTAGCTTGGTGCATTGACAGACACAATGATGCTATTGAGTGAGATGGTCAAATGTTTAGTATGCCTCGCAGAAAAACGAAGTATATGGGAAAGTGTCTTGGCGCAAAGTATTCGCTATCGGCACAGCCTAAGCATATCGCGTGATAATGTGTTATGTGTACATTCAAATACTTGGGCATGTAGGTTGAGATTCCTCAAGCCAGATGGCGTTGATAGAACACAAGTAGTTGGCAATACACTAGGACCCCGATTTTTCGAATTGCCCCCACTACACACCACATATCGAACGCGTGGCTCCGTGGAAGGGGAAACGCTGAGTCGGGCCCGACAGTGCCGGCGCTAAACGTGTGCCATCTCTCGGGCGATTCTACGTAACCCTAAAAAGTTAACGGATCATCTCGGTGTGATCGCCCAAAAAATCACTGATTTTCGCAATTTTTTTTTCATGGTTAGGATATCCTAATCGGTCTGGGTTTTTTTAAATACATTAAAGCAGCGATGAAGAATACAAAATGATTTTTGTTGCGGTGTTTTTTTTAGTTTTTTATTATTGTTATTAATTATCAAAAATGTTGTAAAAAAAAGAGTCCTAATCGGTGTCCACTTTTCCGGGCTCAATTTTGATCCGAAA
>JAPYZC010005063.1:0-15998 GCA_030522665.1 Ichneumoninae sp. A BG-2022a | reverse complement strand
TCACGATCCTGTTAGCGATTCGTGAAGATTTCTGTGATTACGACATCACCCAAATCCGGCAGATCCCGCCAACCACTGCGCGGAAAGATGCACGCTAAGTATTCATTTGGGCCACTAAGAAGTGCCTGTAACTTTGTTGTCATCACGTTCTTTTGGGTGATTCCTTGTAAGAGACTTTTTGAGAAGTTCGCACTCCAAAATCGCTAAAACGCTTCCAATGATCTTTCTAGGGAAGTCTCACGATCCTGTTAGCGATTCGTGAAGATTTCTGTGATTACCGCATCACCCAAATCCGGCACATCTCGCCAACCACTGCGCGGAAAGACGCACGCTAAGTATTCATTTGGGCCACCAAGAGGTACCTTTAACTTTGCGTTCATCGCGTTCTTTTGGGTGATTCCTTGTAAGAGACATTTCGAAAAGTTGGCACACCAAAATCGCTGAAAAGTCTGGCAATTGTATCAGCGACTCGTCAAGATTTCTATGATTACCGCAACACCTAAATCTGACTCATCACGGCGCACTATTTGGTGGGTAGAATAGTTGTCGATGCCTATTTACGCTGCCGTTACAGTCCCATTACAACACGCCAGGATGCTTCATTTGGGCCACCGAGAGTCATCCGTAACTTTATTTTCCTCACGTTCTTTCGAGCAGTTCCTTGTAAGAGACTTCTCCAAAAGCTCGCGCACCAACATCGCTAGTACGCTTGCTGCGATCTCTCGAAGGAAGTCTCACAATCCTGTTAGCGATCCGTGACGATTTTTGTGATTACCGCATCACCTAAATCCGGCGCATCACGGTGCATTATTTAGTGGAGTAGAATATTTGTCGGTACTTATTCCCACTGCCGTTGCGTTTCCATTGCATCAACGCTGCTTTTAATGGAAACTACCTTGTAACTAGGTAAGGGAAGAAACGGCAGAAAGTTACAGCGGGAAGCAAGAACGGACGTCGTTACATCCCCAATCTGCGGGGAATCGCTTTCGAGGACACGGCGCGGTGAAGTTCGCTCGTATCGCGCTTTGAGCTGCAGATTTAACGATTTAAGCAGATAATACCAAAAGCTATTACGTCGGGAACGTGATTACGTAGCTATCGCGAACCATCTTAATTTCCCATACCGAGACGTTGGGGGTAAAAAGTTGTGAAAATTGCCGGTTTGCTTCAACGCCCGTTCTCACTCGCTGCGGTTATAACAGCGATGCGGTCTTCTGGTCCGACGCGATACGCAAGGTGGGTCTCTTCCAGTGCGGATTACGTTTTTTACACTAAAACTGCGTATGTGTCGAAACGAAAAAAGGCTACACGGTTATCATAAGAGGCGAGAGAGCGGTCGAAAGCTCTGTGGAGCGCTTTGCGCGCTAATCTGGGGCCTTCCAGTTTGCGAGTGAGGAAAATTTCACTTTGTTCGGTCTATCGCCACGGGTGAGCTCACCGGCGCATCTCTTTTTCCGTGACGCCGCTCAAGGACGTGGAGAACACGGGTTTTCAAAGATTTTTTTTTGTCTTTTCCAGAAATTGCAGAGCGCTTGTCCCGAGCTTCGCGGGTTCGCTGCCGGAACGTTAGGAAAATGCCAAGGAATTTTTTTTTCCCCTCGACACACTTGCAACCCTCGCGCATGCGCGCGAAAGTACAAAAGACATTAACACAGTTCCACAGCGAATTCGCCGTAACGCCGCGCCGACGGCCGGAATATCGACTAGCTGCGCTCGTTGCGAAACGAACGAAATTTCTTCCCTTTTTTTTTATCGCTCTGCCGTTTCAACGAGAATTCCGAGCTTTCCCGTTTCATTCCACAAAATAAATTACACTCGTGCACTCGTGGCAAATGATTAATTGCTTCAGCCGGCTTCCGAGTCGACGAACGGGTGAGAGAAGAGCCGTCGAGTGAGGGGTACAAATACTTCAGCTCTAACAACGCTAGATTGAATCTTTCAAAATCGAACAAGAGACTTTAAATACCCTCGCGACCGCCCTTCCCGCTTCCTTCGGCCGATGAAAGGCTCGTCGGATACATTCGCATGCAGGATATTGCACACCGCTCTACTATCCACGACAGATCCAATTTCCGTCATATCGCGTCCGGTGGAATGTCCTTTTTCGAGGTACGCGCGTTACCGAGCCAGCGAGTGTTCGGACGCCGAACAGATAAAGCACACGAAAAAAAAAAGAAAAAAAAAACCCAAACAAAAAACTAAAAAAAAAAAGAGGAACAAGATAACGTGAAAGAGGAAACGAAAAATACAGACCTCGGCTAAATACTAAAAAGCTGTGGTAGGGCGCGCGACGCCCGTGACAAAACGATTTTACACGGTGGAAACGTGTGTTTGAGAGAGCTCGTTGAGCAGCTCGGCACGCAGACTCCTCGGTCGTGTCCTGTGCGGCAGCTTTCGTCTGTCACAGGCCGGACATTTTCACCGTGCGTGCCCGCTTTCCGCTATACACTGGCCCGTCGCTTCCATAATCATGGTTAAAAATTCATAATGTGGAACACAGGCTGCGATGCATCATTTCGTACATATTCGGGTCAGTGCGGGAAGTACGGCTTTCTGCTCGACCCGCTATGGAAGAATGACCGAGCATGGCTCGAACCCCGCGCGGGAGCGCGCTCGTTTTCCGGCCATTCCCGTCGTTGCCGCACTGCATGGCCGTTCGGGCATGCTCGTAAGGCAGGATATTCGCCTGTGTACCGTGACGCAATCCTTATGCGTCCGGACAACTCGGAACACCGTCGGATAAGGCTCGTACGCGAGTGACTGCCTGTTTCGTAATTTGGCAAAACGAGGCCGGGATTTTTTTTTTTTATCACCGGGGAAAAACCAAGTCTGGCTATTAAACCTCGGCCAGGGCCCGCGAAATATATGGGCATGGGGGAGTCGAACGACCTCGAAGAAATAACACCGACGAACTTCCGCGATCTTGACGAGGGGTGCGGTTAAGCTTGCAGAAATTTTGGAGCTCCACACGTCGAGGCCTTATGGAACTGGGGAAGTGACTTCGCACGAAAATACATCACTTCCTGTCGACAAATGAGATTTCCGAACCACGTATGTCCCGTCGAAAAATGAGATTTCCGAACCGGAAGTATTTCTGGTGTAACGTCACTTCCGGTCGAAAAATGGGATTCCCAAACCGGAAGTGAAGTATTTCTGAAAAATCAAATTTGTTAACCGGAAGTAACAACGTATTTCCTATAATGGCCCGAAAATTCTAATTTCCGGTTTTTATATTCCCGGAGCGCCCGAGCTATAACGACTTGCTCGGTTATTATAAAAATATGCAATCTGCAAGAGTTGACGCAAAAGAAAACTGTTCGCCCGAAGCTTCGAGGCTTGAAAAAACGAAATGTTCCATATAATTTTTTTTCAATCGATTTTACATTCACAGAAGTTTAACTTTAGCAACTGTGATAGTTTCATTATTTTTTTTTACAAACGTGTGCATACTTGGATCTTATATGAATCCACTTTCCTTTTTTAAGAGGTTTAACCCTCGCGCTAGTGTGGTGGAAATAATGAATTTAAATGTCCTTTATCGTTCGGCCCATTAGACCATATAGATATTCCTGATAAGGTAATAACCATTATGTATGCGACGGTCTTCATCGAATTGGCACTCTATTCTATAACTGTACGCGGCTTTTTTCCGAATGCATTTTTCGTGCGAGTGTGAAGAGCAACGGGTAGAAGCGAATTTGAGAGAGCGCATCGCCAGACACCCTGGCAAAGCAAAAGTGTAATACGGATAAAAGCCAGGCGCCTCTGTGCGACTCTGCTCAGTCGTGAACAAGTATAAAATTCAGCGGAGGGTTTTATATGGCATAGATGTGGATAGGTTCATACGAATGAATAAAAACGGGAGCCTCGCCGAATTTAGCTTCTACTTTTACGAACTACGCATCTATATGTGGCATCGACCGTACAACTTTTAAAATGCGCGCATGCACACGAGGTATTGCCGGTCATCTCCGTAAACGCTTCAACCTCCGAACCCTCCCAATATATCCCATTATTTTTCACCCTTTTACACTCGGCTCGAAAAATAATACTCCATTATTTGTTGATTTTTATTGTCTAGCGGAAAAAAAATTTCAACGCATTTGTGCACACGCAAAACTTCGCCCCAATTTGACAATCGATTCATTTTTACGCTTTTGCACGCGCTCGAAAAATGATTCTTCATTGTTTGTAAATTTTTATTGTCGAACGAGAAACATCGTTGACGAGTTTTTGTAAATACAAATCATCGTTTCAACTTGATGATCCGTTCGCGCTCGAAAAATAATTTTCTATTGTTCGTGGATTTTTATTGTCGAGCGAAAAAAAATGTTTAAAGAGTTTTTGTAAATGAAAATATTTTTCCCAATTCAATCATGTATTCTTCTTTACGTTTTTAAATGGACCAGAAAAATAATTGTCTATTGTGTGTAAATTTTTATTGTGCCGCGAAACTATATTTTTAACGAATTTTTGGAAATGCAAATATCTTCGCCCCAATTTGATAATCTGAGGTAAAAAAAAAACAAAATGTTGTGTCAAATATGATAGTTTCGTGGCGTAGATAACACCCTCTTCCGGTATCGGTTATGCAATATGTTTTCGTGTACCCCTCACTCCCTTCTATAAATGATGCTAAAATAATTGGAAACTCTAGTACCTGCATATATCCTTCCCCTTTCTATATTCCATTTGCAATGATTAATTAATATACGGTATACACGTTTGGAAAAGAGGTAGTCAGCTATTCGGACGTACTATACGCGCACCTGACCCCCTCACCGCGTACCTCAAGCCGACGCGCGCGGAGATTAATTTGCTGGCATTGACGGCTCGACTAATTGATCCATGCCCAATGGAAAATGCGTTATCGGTTCCTAGTCCCTCCGCATTGCAGCGCCCGACCGACCAACGACGACACGAGATACGGTACGACATGTTATTTTTTTTATTCAACGCTATGATTTACTCTCTCTTCTACAGTGCTGACGGCAACGTTATCACGTTATTTCACATGATTTGCCGTTCCCAACATGGAGAGGAAGATGTCACAACATTCGCAGGAAATTTCCATACAAGGGGACCGATGGTTAAATGGACCAGTGGACCATTTTTATTTTAAGTGCGGTTTTCGAAAAAAATCTAAAACTTCGTTCTCCCACTTCTATTGATAACAGTGATGTATTTCAAGTGTCAAACCTTAAACCTTGCCCCGGTGAAATTTAAAAAATGGCACACGAGCTTCCTTGATTTGCATGGCTCACCCGTAGTTCGCTAATGTGGACCGCCCTTTTGTCTCGTTACAATAGTGAAACTGTCTTGATTTACATAAAAACCCAAAGTTCCGAAGAAACTTTAATTCAATCTTCAGTGGCCGAAGCCTCACCGAGACATTCGTAGATAAGCTCCATTATTCGCAGAACGGAATCGATCATATTATTAAGAATGTGGAAAAAGAGTAAAATTCAAAATCCAGGTCAAAACTTTATAGTGGTCTATATTCACCCCTTGCATATACTATATACTATCTATATACTTCCACCCCTTGCGAGCTATTCTCGAGATTGGTCACGTAAAAAATATCTATTTTATTAAAACCCATGAGTCTCTCACATTTGCTCATGCACAGACGCATATCTTCGAATCGCAATTTCATAATCGCAGCTCGCTAAGAAGATATGAATGCGAATAATTTTACCAGAAGTAAAATTAAAGTTCTTAATTTTTTATTAAAGTCGCAAAAAATCCTAAAAATACTTAATCGCCAGGTCTTTGAGAAAGTTCTGAAAATCTTAAGTGGTCCATATTCACCACTTTCACCCCTTGAGAGCTATTCCCGAGATTGTTCACGTAAAGAAATATCTATTTAATTCACGCCCATGAATCTTCGAATCGCAATTTCATAATCGCAGCCCGCTAAGAAGATATGAATGCGAATAATTTTACCAGAAGTAAAATTAAAGTTCTTAATTTTTAATTAAAGTGCAACAAATCCTAAAAATATTTCATCGCCAGGTCTTTGAGAGAGTTGTTCTCAGGTGCCTTATTCCATCGGGAGTGCTAGATTTAGGTCCAATCTTTATAGTGGTCCATATTCACCACTTTTACCCCTTGAGAGCTATTCTCGAGATTATTCACGTAAAAAATATCTATTTAATTCAGACCCATGAGTCTCTCGAATCTGCTCATGCACAGATGGATATCTTCGTACGATCAACGTTATCGACTAAAGTCGCTCGCAATTTCATAATCGCAACACGCCCAGATGATATGAAAATATAAAATTAAATTTCTGACCTCCTGACCTCCCGTTGAATCCTATCGGGTCGCACACGTCCGAAAGTCCCATGGGAACGAAACGTCGATATCGCGGTAGTTGTATAGATGAAAATTCGGCGAGAGACCCTTTTACGAGTTGGCACAGTGGTACGCGTCCATCTATCATGCACCGTCGGTGCAGGGACTCTGTATGCGCTGGCATTTGTTTTTCAATATTTCCAGTACGTCGCTTGTGCCAATGCACCAGCAACCTCGAGTACTTACTACCTACCCCCCCCCCCCCCCCCCCCCCCCCCCCCCCCCCGCCCACACCCTCTGGAACCTCTGCCGCGTAGTTCCGTCGTCATGCTACCAGCCCTCCCGATACACAATCGCGCACATGAGAAATGACCGAGTGCACGCTCGTATTTGTTTCCTCTCTGTTTTTAACCGGGTTCCCGAATTTCACCCGAGTACCAAATTTGATTAATCACATCGGGACATCGCCCGAAGCTCCCCACTATAGTGTGCGGACATGCACCTACGGAATACTTTTTACACCGTTCGTTTGCACTCCTCCTTCGCGTTCGGGATGTAAAAAAATACGGGTTGCTGTACCGGAATCGGAATTATATTATTTCGGCTTTAATCTGTGTTCGTTAGCATTCGAGAAACCAACTGTTATTGTCACTGTGGACTTTAATCTTGACTAGTTCCTTCTTTTTCTTTCTATTGCATTCGCGGCTCGTTCTGGTGGATAGAATCGATCGGCCGATGACGGACCAATCCACGTTTCCAGCTTGAGTATTCCGGGATCGGAACGATGTCACTTCTACTTTAATCTGTGTTCGTTAGCATTCGAAAAACCAACTGTTATTTTCACTGTGGATTGTAGTTTGGGCTTGTTCCTCCTTTTTCTTTCTGTCGATAGGCCAATGACGGAACCGATCCGCGTTCCCACGTTCAGCATTCCGGAATCGAAACGATATCATTTCAGCTTTAATCTGTCTTCGTTAGCATTCGAAGAACCAACTGTTATTTCCACCGTGGAGTTTAATCTTGGCTTGTCCTTCCTTTTTTCTATTGCATTCGGTTTCTTCTCGCCGTAGAATCGATCGACTAATGACGAACCCAACCATGTTCCCAGCTTGAGTATTCCGGAATCAGAACGACGTCATTTCAGCTTTAATCAGCGTTCGTTAGCATTCGAAGCTCCAACTGTTATTTCCACTGTGGACTTTAAATTTGGCTTGTTCCTCCTTTTCTTTCTATTGCATTCGGCTTCTTCTCGCCGATAGAATCGATCGACCAATGATGGAACCCACCCATGTTCCCAGCTTCAGTATTCCGGAATCAGAACGACGTCATTTCAGCTTTAATCACGTTCGTTAGCATTCGAAGATCCAACTGTTATTTCCACTGTGGACTTTACATTTGGCTTGTTCCTCCTTTTTCTTTCTATTGCATTCGACTTCTTCTCGTCGATGGAATCGATCGACCAATGCGGAAACCCAACCATGTTCCCAGCTTGATTATTCAGGAATCAGAACGACGTCATTTCATCTTTAATCACGTTCCTTAGCATTCAAAGATCCAACTGTTATTTCCACTGTGGACTTTAAATTTGGCTTGTTCCTCCTTTTTCTTTCTATTGCATTCGACTTCTTCTCGTCGATGGAATCGATCGACCAATGCGGGAAACCCAACCATGTTCCCAGCTTGATTATTCAGGAATCAGAACGATGTCATTTCAGCTGTAATCAGCGTTCGTTAGCATTCGAAGAACCAACTGTTATTTCCACTGTCGACTTTAAACTTGGTTTGTACCTCCTTTTTCTTTCTATTGCATTCGGCTTCTCCGTGGATAGATTCTGCGGATCATGTTCCCACGTTGAGTATCAACGTTTCATCGTCGACCTCGCCGTCGATCAAAGACAATCTTTTCTTTACTGCCGCTTGATCTTTCTCTCGCCTTCCATCTTCATTTTCTCCATCTCATCATACTCACGCTGGAATCCAATTCGGGTCAAAGGTAGGTCGGATAGTTCAGCCTGACTAAGCTCTCGTTGCAGACTTTACTGCACTACCCCGCATCCTCCGTAGCGGGTTAGCGCGATAAAGTTAACCGGCTGAGTACAATATCTGTTCGAGTCTGAAGGCAAAAACTATAGTTTGCCTGCCAGATTCACGTTGCGCTGTACAGTGCGGCGTGTATATTAGAGTCTCCAATAATTTACTGCGTCGCCTCGTCTTATCCTCAGCCACGGTTAACTTGGAATTTGATGGGACAGAGATGTCATCGCGTATTTTATACTTCCATACTTGTATCGATCGCGTTCGTACGAGTTTTCGTTGCAGCCTAAGGCGTCGCAGTGCCGATGAAATCTTGCCAACGATTGTCCAATAAACTCAAAGCCTTCAGACCGTGTATTGCCGAGTAAATAGGGTTTCCAAGAATTGCGCAAAATAATTTTCAATATTGCTTCCACATTTTTTATCATCGTTTGCAAAGCCTCTTTATGAAAAAGTGAAAAATAACCCAATTGACCGAAATGATCGTGAAATCGCGAGCACATTTGCATATCTACCCGAACAACTCTACCGGAAGACGGGCGTCTAAAAAAATCTCTACCAGAATTGAAATAAAACTCTATCGGTCTTGGCATAAAACTCTACCAGAACTGAAATAAAACTCTACCGAAATACGAGGATACTAAACTTAGTCTTGTATTCCGATCGAGTTTTATTTCAAAAGAACTTCAGAACTTCAATGTTTTATGGAAATCAAGTCTATTTTACTGTTGCAACCAGATAATCTATAAAATGCAACCACATGATCTATAAAAATCAAGGGAACTCGCTTGATATTTTTTAATCACATGTGGAGGAAAGCTTAACACTTGAAATCCTTCACCGTTGTTGATACAAGCGAGTGAACGAAGTTTTCAAATTTGTTTAATCCGCATTTGTGCCAACGCGCACCGTTGCGTTTTACCGCATCGGCGCACATTCATCGCATTTACCCTACGCGGAATCATAGCGTTCGGCATCGTTGAGCGCGCGGCTGGCACCTTATGGGTAGCGTGGAATCACGAAGTGCGTTGAACACTCGATCTCATTAACACACAGACTCTCATTTGAATACTCTTTCCAGTACGAGCGAGCGCTCTTGCCGCCACAGGCGTTTTTATTCATATCGCTGCTCTCGAATGCGCGCTCTTGTTCGCTGACGCGCTGTCAATTATTATCATGATTTATTATCATCATTATTGCCGTTTATTATTTCGTTGGAAAAACGAAGGGTAGACACGAATCAAAAATTCCAATTAATGTCGAACGGTTGACCAGTCGCATTCCCATCGATGTTTTTTTTTTGCTCGACTCGTTTTTCCCGATGCAATTTCCACACATGCAGTTAAAGCGTGTGTTAGACGACATATATTTTTGAGCATTTAATATGCGACAAGTATATGCTGAAAGAGTCGTATCAAAGAGTTTCGTTCTCTTCGCGATTTTTCCTTTCTCTATGCGCTTATCTTTACGTAGACATTTTTCAGTCCCACTCTATTCTCTAAAGCCCAATTCGCCTCGCTTCACACATCCCTCTTTCCTCCACGTCCTTCATGATCTTTTCGTTCGGTACGCCTGCGTAAATCTTATGTGCTCGACAACGCCGCGCGCCTCCGTGATTCCTCACCTCCACTTTACGTCCTATCTTGTATATCGGTGATATCGGGCGATCATTCCATTCTTCGCGATGTGCCTACCCTCCCCATACCGTTCTCAGCTATTCTGCGATGTTACATCTTACTTGTTCGCTGCCTGGCTTCCGCACTTCGTATCTTAGCCAGTGACCGCGTCGTCTTCGTCCTTTTCAATACCCTCTTAGCACATTTCTCCTCATCGCAGCACCCATTTCGAGTGCGCTCGATCGCGATCGAGTATGAAATTCCGCCGTGGGAGAGTTCAGCCTGCGAAGGAAGTTGTCAGAAGGGGGGCGCAAGCTGGAGAGAGGACTCTGGTCTTCTCGGCGGCGAAGCTGGAGGGATCGCAGGGAGCGAGTGAAAAATGCGGCGCTGTTAGTTGTACCTTTTCAGCATAAACGGGTGCAATATATCTCAGGGTACTCGGAAGATTGCGGCCCCGGAGTACGACGCCGGGATGTTGGGTCGCGCGGTTGAAACGGGGTGTAGCGGGCGCGGGGTGAACGAACGGATAAAGTGCGGTGGCGGCGGTGATGACGCTCCGCGTTGGTAGCTAAAAAAATTATTTTCCGGGTGATGCGAGACGGAAAGGTACATTCTCTGCTTCGCCATACTTACGTATCCTTGCTTTGAGCCGAGAGGATTATCCTTTCCGCACGTTTTCTCGCTGCTGCGCCGCCGACGCGGCCCCCCAGGAGTCCTTTACTCTCGCCGGGCTTTCGTTCCCCGTCCTTACCTTTCGTTTCTGGCTTGCCTCGTTTGTCCTCCGCGCCTCTGTTATGTTCTTCCCATCCTGTCCTGTGGCACTTTTCTCGCACCGCGTTACCGCGACCACCGCACCCTTCCCGCAGCCTCCCGCTTGGCAACCGAGTTTTCAAGGGGATTAGCGGAACGTTAATTGTACGTCTGGACTTTTTTTTGTCCACTCGGGCCAAGCTGCAGTGCCAAGGGCTGCTTTCAATGGCTCTGGCAATTAGGTATCTGGAAATGCGTATTGTCGAACCTGTTGCGGAATACGGCGTAACTGCGTGCGTGTGCGTTGCCCGTGTGTGTGAGGTAAAAGTGGCGAATGTGGCCGAAGTTCAGTTAACACGTAATTCAATGATGCATGGACCGGGACGTGCTCGCCACTTTTACCCCGTTCATGAATTCTTGAGCGCTTATCATAGTGCCCGAAATCGTAACGCGTCTCGACAGCGTTTTCCCGGCCGCGACTCGCTTCCGCCGCTTCATCGTCGCGCATCGCTCGGATAGAATTATGAATACTGACAATCGCTATGATATATGAACTGCTATTTTATTTCGCATCGCTCCGTCTACGTCGAAATTAATTAGTGGCGTTGATTGCCAATCAACAATTCACTGCACAATGTGTTTCACATCGTCGGTTCATTCTGACGGCGCGGCGAACAACGCGCTGGAGGTGGAATTATCGCAGTCAAGATCTCGCGATAGTCGACCGACAGTGAAACAGTCGACTTCATCATCGGATAATAAATATTGATAGTTTTACAAGCTAAATCGTCATCGAGCTGACTCGCAGTCTCGGTTATCAAATGATCCGCACTGACCTAAGTCTGGTAAAAACCGGCAGAACTTTCAGATGTATGGGAACTATGGCGACATTCTGGCAAATACACCCAGAAAAAAAAATTATTTGACGGTCACCGTTTTTTGGTTACAGGAAAATATTTATATTATTTAAATAAATATTTATTTAAATTAAGTAAATAGTTACTTAAATCAAATAAATATTTTATTTGAACCAACTAAACGGTGGCCGTCAAATACATTTTTTTTCTGGGTGCATTCGTATCGAACTTAACACATTCTGCTAGAAAATGTGGGAATTTTCGCCGTCGCAGATCCAACCCGAATGGTCCGTAATTTTTGTCAGAATACAAATTCCTCTTACTACAAAATATAGTCATCAGTGACGCTCTGATCGCGAACCGTTTGTAGATTACACCGGCACATGTAACTTTTTTCTCATGCATTCACAGAGAAAAAAAATTTTATCGACGAAATCCCAGTACATTAATTAAATTTCCTTTCCCACATAGTAAAATTTAACTGAGTTTGCACGAGCAGATAGATACGCAACAGTGTGCGAACCCGCCTTGCGGGAAGAAAAATTACCATATCGGTTAAGTGAAAATTGCAATGGCCATTCTGAAAATTTCACATGTCCCTAGTGGTGGAGCTGGTGTGCCGTGTTGGCAGGTCGAAGCACACCACGCGATAAGCTAGTTACACCGAGAGCCTTCTCTCAGGTGCAGCTTCTCGCAGAAGCTCACGTACCAAAGCAGCGCCACGAGATGAACATTGCCTCCGCATGACAAAAAGAGTTCCCGCAACTGGGGCGACTTCTTCGTCACTGTCGTCATAATCGTCGAGTGAGCATTCAGGCCGTCTTTCCATCGACCGCAATAAAGTGGAAGCACGTTATCGTGGAGCGCGAAGTGATCAATAGTGGAAAATGCAGGGTAAACAATCAGCCTCCGAATTACGAAGGCTCAAACGCAGTTCTATGTTCGTCGCTGTGGGTGTTCGTTTCCTCCGTCGCCGCTTCGTCACCCGTCTCGGCCGCTTTGCCACATTAAAACGGAGTTTTTAATTTGGCCGGGATATTTATAATCGTCCACCGTGCAGTAAAAGCGTCTAGCGTTGCTTTATCGGGCAGGAGAGTAGAACGAGCAAGAGAGCCGGGCGGGGAGGTGGGGCGATAGAAGTACGGAATATTATTCCCGGCATGCGTTCCTTCCTAAACAGAACTGGTACGAGGCGGAGGGGGAGAGATGCGCTCGGGTTGGGAGAAGTGAGGTACAGAACAATTTCCATTTGGTTTAATGTCCCTCGTGTAAGCTGCATCGTAGAGGACGTGTACTACGCTCGCGCCACTATACCATCCACCCTTGCACATAGACCGTACACTGTAACGGTGTACACATTCCACACATGTATGCACATACACGTTATACATACAAATATATCTGTATATATATAAATGTATCCAGCGCGGATGCAGTACTCGGCTATCTGAATGAGGATCGCGAGAGCTAATATAAAAATCCGAATATCCGTGACACATTCCACCCAACCCACATATAGTATGTATACGTGAAAGTATTATTTCGTCCGGTTTCAAAACGCAGAGGGCATAAAAGCAGCGGTATTTTCGTTCGCGCGCCAACCGTTGGCCACCCTGCGGCTGGACGAAGTGGGAGGGATGACGAACGGACTGAGGCGAAGGTATGCCAATGTTTCGATGACGGCCAATGTCGCAGGGGCGGTAAGGCTGGTGCCGTTTATCCTGATATCTGTTCCGCTATCGGATGAGTTAATCTCGACGGGGAGATTTTGGGCAAGATCGTTTGTTTGCGCAATCAATGGAGCTCGTGTTCTGCATATGCTGCATTGAGAAGAAGATATTGTTGGATTAAACAAGGCGCACTGACATACTTTCACAGGTTTTGTTTGGTTGGTACAATAAAAATATTTTCAAATTAGTGGTATAATTTTTAAATCGTTTATACAGTTTTACGCATCTATATGTTGTTCGCCTTACCGTAGAACAACAAACAAAAACGAGCGAAAAATACGAATTACTGTTTGTATAAACTGAATGTGTACCTTTTCGAAAATTACCACAAACCAGTTAATATTTATGCATAGACATTGCAATAAATTTTTTTCTACGTCAATGACATCTGCTGGAATACAAATAATCATCTACTATGATTAACAGATGTGTAAAAGTTTCTATAAACGACTTTAAAAATGCAATTACAAATAAACTTTCACTACGATCAATAAATGTGTAAATGTTTGTATAAACGACTTTAAAAATGTAGCACTCGTTTAACAAAATGCTTCATTCATGTCACACAAATATCAGCTTCGAATGTATGTCACCGCGACTTTTGGATGAACTAACAATTTTTTTTTCTAAGTTCGCTGAATGGTACGACGAACTCCACCTCAGAAGTTCTTGCGTCAAAGCTGGTCATCGCCGATCGGACTTTCCGCGCATTAACAGACAGGTTGCATCATGGAAAAGAAGCTTCGAGGAAGAATTTTTCACGGTGAAAAATGGCTGTGAGCGCGCGAGTTGAGGATTTATTGAGGTCGGAGTTTTCGCCGGTTTGAAACAAGCTTAGAAGATACGATTGGGAATGTGGATCGAAGGGTTGTCGGACTAAGAAAAGAGTGTCGAAGTTCGACATGCGCTTCCTCCTCCCGGCTATCTATACTTGATGATCTTTCTTCTATCTTCACTGAAGGGTTTCATCGATTATTTCGTTAATATTAATCTTATTCATCCCGGCTTCGTCCCTCTTTATAACTTTTCCCTTTAACTTCCTTAAAGCGAGTTTCAGGATCCATTATATTTGCATGTGGTCTTGAGCTGCAAGAACGAAAATATCTGGGCAAGATAGGGGTGAAGAGTTAGCGGGGGCGAGAGAATAGTGGTGAGACTGTTTTAGATACCGAAGTACCCCTAATTAAATTTCGTTCGGGTGACAAAGAGAGAACTCCCAGCAGAGCGAGCCGTCGTCAATAAGTTACTCGGGTTCGTTCGTTCCAGTTCAACTTTGGAACAGAAACGCGCGCTACACGGAACTTTTTATTCTGGTCCCTTAAGTCACTTGCCTTTTCCATAGTTAATGGAATTAACATTTCGTCGATTGTCCCGATAATCAATTATGTCATTCATACTATTTCTAGTTTTCATTCCAGACCGTAACTTTTGGACACTCGAGTGAGAGGTGGAGAGAAAAGACGCACACTCGGTATTTCGAAGCTCCCGTCAGTTCCGAAGAAGTATCGACTGTTATTAAAATTCACTTCGCTTCGACGAAATTCACCGGACGATTTAACTCGAGGAATTGATCGAATTGCGGTTTCGTCAATTATCCCGATAATCAATTATGTCATTCATATTACTTCATGTTTTCGTTCGAACCCGCAGCTTTTGGATATTCGAGTGAGAGACGGAGAGAAAAGACGCACACTCGGTATTTCGTTGCGCCCGTCAGTGCCGAAGCAATATCGGTTTTTCTTACAATTTACTTAATTTCGTCATAATTCTGCAGACAATTTAGCTAGAGGAATTACCCAATCAAATTGCCATTTGCTTAATTATTCCGATAATCAATTACATCATTTACATATATATTTTTTTTTCATTTTCGTTCGAGCCCGTAGCTTTTGGATATTCGAGTGGAAAATAAAGAGAAAACACGTACGCTCGGTATTTCGTTCTCCCGTCAGCCCCGGAGAAATATCGACTTTCCTTAAAATTTACTTCATTTCGTCGAAATACCCCGGACACCTCAGCTCGAGGCGGCTCCGGCAAGCTACGTCGTAGTGGCTTTGGGAGGGTTTCCCGGTGTCTTGGCGGGTGGAAAATCGTTGCGATGAAGAGTACGTAGAGGAACGAAATTCCCGACCTCGGCAAATGTGACATTTCAGTCTCGCGCTCGTGGTACGCGGAACGTTGTACGCTCTGGCACTTTGCCACGTGCTTTATGCGCTTCCGTCACGCTCTCTACTCTCGCCGGGTTTTCTTCGGCTATCCCCAAGGCTACGTGGCATAACGCTGGCCAAGCTCCTACGTAGATACACCTTATTCTCCAAGTAACAGCATCGTGGCGCGAGCTTGCGGAAAAGAACGTGGAGGAGGGCAACGGCGGGTTATCGCCGAGTAGTACGTCAAATCGGACCGTCATTTAACTTCCGAGGTACACTTAGAAATTAATTTTCTCTTTCCGCATCGCTCGGAACGACGCGATTACTTCTTCATAATATGTAGATGTGGAGCTTCGGGGAGAACCTTCATCATTGCACCGCTTAAGAAAAAGTGTTTCAAATATACAGTCAATTTACTTTCCTGCGCGACCGACAGCGGTAACTGCGCGGTTAGCGCACGGTTCCGGTGGTCTCTCAAGTCAAGCACAATCGTTCGCGGTCAGTGCTTGGATGGGTGACCGCTTAGCCGTGCGCTAGCTGGCGCATCGACCGGTGAGCGGGAGG
>JAPYZC010005061.1:0-15405 GCA_030522665.1 Ichneumoninae sp. A BG-2022a | reverse complement strand
AACACCCAATACGTACAACATACCAGCAACTCGAAACAATAAACAACGAAGAAATAAACTGACATTTTTAATTTTAAGTACCAAGACTTAAAATAATAGTAAAACTTTTTTATTGTAAAATGATGAAAAACCGTGGCTGAAGGACTTCGGTCGATGGCCAATTGGCAGCATACATGTAATATATAATCGTCAAAATGTACCTGCATCCATACCGTGAAATTATTGTCAATAAATACATCTACTACTACTCATATAGTTTCCGTAGAAAAAATAAGTCACCGCGATTTGTTATCGGAGAAAAGAAAAAGTTCTACGTAGGTGAAGATTTAAAAAAATCTAAATGTCATATACGTATAGATCTCATTATGCCATCGTGCACCTTGGCGTTCTTCTCCGCCTCCCGTAACATCGCGCAACCGGAAGTTATCTATCATCGTCACGATAATATGTAACGTTTTTTTTTTATTTTTTGCAGATGAACAGGCGCATATTTTCAACGAATTGTCAGCTAAATCAACGATAAATGATTCGCAATTTCTTCGAGAGAAAAAAAAAATCGCGACATATTATGTCGCGTTGATTGTCGGCGAGTCGGGGATTGCTGCTGTAATGGGGCACGAGAGGGCGAAGAGTTTCGTCGCCGACGAAGAAAGGACTCTGTCGAGCTGTCGAGTGAAAGAGGCTACCACCGGTAAAAAAACGGACGAAGAGGCGGGACCGTCTGACGAGCTGGTAACTGGCTGTGAATAATTTAATAGATATTGCGTTCCGTCCTTCCACAGTTTTTTATATTTATTTTCTTTATTTTTCAGCCCAAGCTGACCGCTTTGGTTCTTTCCATCCGTCCTCGACTCGCTCTCGCGGTCTTTACACCCAAACTCGACGACCAAGCTTCGTGGGATTCTTTCCTTTTTTCTTTTCGGACACTTTTCGGACTGTCCGCCACTGCCGAATGTACGGCAGATCGACAATGCGACTTCGTAATTAGGATCGCGTGACTTGCCGAAAAAAAGACTCCGAGCGAGCCTCACAGCGGAGCGTATAAGCTGCACAAGCCATACGAGCCGATTATATCTGATCACTCGGGACATTGTTCTAACAATACTATCATGAGCACTTGACGAAAGAAAAAAAAGTCGAGACGAGGGACTGCCAAAGTTTTTTTTTCGATCGTTTAATGTTTAAGGACGAGGACACTGTACTCGGTTATTGATTTCCACGGTCGTGCTCGGTTGCACAATCGTAAAGCCTCGTTGACGAAATCGGACACGATTTGCCCTGCGTCAAATTTGCAAACGAGCAATGATGTCAAAATAGTTTTGTTCCTTTATCGCGAGGGAGTCAAATTCGTATGCTCTAACAGTAGCAAATATACCGAAGAGTAAAATAATCAAACGCAAATTTTCTCAGTGCGGAAATTGAGACGTAAAAAAATTGGTACACGCAATTTTTTTTTCTTTTGCTATACGTTTCGCTCTAGAAGAAGAGAATGTATGCGCAATAAGATCGTCACATCGAACTTTATGGCGTTCATACAGGATGAATATATTTTCTATAGATAGGTTTCACACATGTGATGTTGCAATAATCAAACGTAAATTTTCTCAGTGCGGAAATTGAAACAAGCAAAATGGTGTGTACACAATTTTTATTTAATTTCTTTTGTACTTTTCCCATAAGAAAAGGCGAATGTATGCAAAATATGATCGTCATATCGAATTTTATGGCGTTCATATGGAATTAATTATATGGAATATTTTCTGTAGATAGATTTCACATATATGTTTGCAAATATATGCCAAAAGAATATATGCATGGGTGTTTCAAAAAATGCTTTTTTAAAATTATTTTCTTCCCACCTTTTTAAAGTACAGATTTCGTTCCCACATTGAACCTCGCGAACGGCAGGTCTAAGGAAAAAATCTTAAGAGATTCCGCTCCGCATTCGTCGTTTATACCCAAAATAAAAGAAGTCGAATTTTTTCGGTACAGGCGTTGAATGCGGCACCTCTTAGGATTTTTTGCTTGGGCCCGTCTTTCGCAAAGTTCAATTTAAGATTGAAATCTATACTTGAGGAGGGTGGAAAGAATTTTTTTCAACAAATTCACACTACTTCACATTTTTAGATTTTCTTATATACGAATAAAACAAATATATTAAAGAATAGGTACTTTGGGTGCACTGTCAAACATTACATAAAAATAATCTTCCACCCCGTAAGACTACAGAAAAAGATATAATGCGAGATGCAAAATTTGTTGGCAAAAATATTTGGCAAACAATTTTTCACGTTGTCTATTTTTGCTTCCTCACAGAGGAAGCTTTTTATATTCAAAATGTTCCAAAACATCGAAAAATCACACTTAGAAAAAATATCCGAATGTATTTTGTTTTTCTTTTTCATGTGGACAACTCCATTCGGCTGATTTCTACGAGGGATGGAAGTTCGTGCCGAAAAATGCGTCCGAGCTTTTCTTCGAGAAAAGTGTGTCCGCGGTCCGCACACGCACGTCAGATGCAGACCGTTGCACGGTACATGCGGCTGTGTCTAATACCGTAAGGACGTTGCAACTCGCTCGGGGAATGTTTAGTCCCGGCGATGGCGGTACATAAACAAGTTTCCGACTCTCTTGTCTCTCGTTCGCCGTGCAACAAACTCAGATACGGTGCGATATCAATTATCGTTACTTAGCAGTTAAACCGCACGGCGTGATCGTAAAAACGGTGCTGCCGCTGCCGCCGCCGTGCCTTTTAATAGCGAAGTTGCCGTTTTCTCTTGCGCGTTGGGAGTTTCGCGTCGGGCCGAGCGTGCGACTCTGTAAATGCGATTTTTTACGATCAGCAACAACCACGAGCGCGTAACGTGTGTCCCTCTCGTCCAATGAGACGAACCGTCTCGGTTACCTCCTCAATGGGCCAACGAGAGAACCGCTGCCGATCGTAAACGCGAGGCAAATTATTGCGCTACTCATGAGAAAAATTAGATACTCCTCGAGCGATTCTCGTACACCCCGAGACACACCGCCGCAACACAATACTGCCAGCGCGAGAATCGTATTACTCTTCATCTCTCGGCTACCTATGGGGATTACCGGTTCGCGAATAATCGACTTTCCAGAAGTCACACCGTCCGGCGAACTTCACCGGTGAATTCTCTCCTTCGGCGACCGTCCAGGCAATTTTTCTTCGAGTCATTTTTTCCGGATTTTTTTTTCTTATCTCGAATTACCGAAGACCGTCTAACTTTATATTGCAGTGCAAGCTAACGTTTTTATAAAAAGAGCGTTATTGTATATGTGAAAAACAATGAATCATTGTCAAGAAACCATTTCGATCATTTTGGTTTTTTTATGCAAATTAAAAAAATTTACGGGAATTAAATCTTTTGGTGGTGCAAATTTTAACGTATGGTTATTTTTCCGGATATGAATAATTGAGAATAAATTTTATTCTTTTCCATCAGATTTTTATTTTTCAATACGCAGCAATTAACAAAACTGACTGTGGGATTGATGGTCACTAATTTGTTTACGTTGTTGATATTTAATTATATTGAAAACTTCAGTCGATTTATTAGAATAGTTTCTCATGTCGCAATGACACGCATTACGAGTCTCGGAAATATATTTTGTTTTGAAGTATCCCCTTAGTCATCAGGAGGTTCAATTTATTAAGAAACTTCGTTCTCGAAGTACGCATGCTTCACCTGCCTGTTTGCTCCCCGTTTATGCGGAATTACTGAAGGCCGTCTAATTAGATATTGCGGTCCAAATTAAAAACCTCTTTTTTTATCGGGCGTTTTTGCATACGTATAAATAACTAATCATTCACAAGAATCCATTTCGATTATTCTTTTTCGCCTAAAAATTTAGAAAATTTACTGGAATTAAATCTTTTCATCGTCATAAGAAAATTTTAACGTTATGGTTATTTTTCCGCATATAAATAACTGAGAATAATTTTTTATTTTTTCCATCAGATTTTTATTTTTAAACACCTAGCAATTAATGAAACTGACTTAGATCGTCTTTTAATGGTATTAAAAACTTTATTCGATTTATTAAAATAATTTTTAGTGTCGCAAGGTCATGCGTTACGGGTCTCGGGAAAATATTTTATTTCGAAGTTTATATTTTATTTCCCCTTAGTCATCGGGAGGTTAAATTTATCGTGTACCTTCGTTCTCGAAGTGCTAGCACATGTTTCACCTGCCCGTATGCTCTCCATTTATGCGGAATTACTGAATGCCGCCTAATTTGATATTGCGGTCCAACTTAAACATCTCTTTTTTCAATCGGGCGTGCTTACATACATAAAAATAATTAATGGTCCTCAAGAATCCATTTCGAATGTTCTGTTTCGCATAGAAAATGTAGAACATTTACTGGAATTAAGTTTTTTCGTCGTCATAAAAAAATTTTAACCATGTGGCTATTTTTCCGGATATGAATAAACTGACAATAATTTTTATTTTTATTTTCCATCAGATTTTTTTTTAAACACGTAGCAATTATCAAAACTAACTTTAGGTTTATTCTTCATGTAATTATATAAAAAAACTCCAGTAAATTTATTAAAATAATGTTTAGTGTCGCATGCATTACGGGTCTCGGGAAAATATTTGATTTCGAAGTATTCCCTTAGTCATCCGGTGGTTAAATTTATCACGTACCTTCCTTCTCTAAGTGCTAGCACATGTTTCACCTGCCCCTATGCTCTCCGTTTATGCGGAATTACTGAATGCCGCCTAATTTAATATTGCGGTCCGACTTAAAAATCTCTTCTTCAAATAATCCACAAGAACCAATTTCGATTGTTCTTTTTTGCATAGATAATGTAGAACATTTACTGGAATTAAATCTTTTCGTCGTGATAAGAAAATGTTTACGATGTGGCTATTTTTCGTAAACATATGAATAACTGAGAATAATTTTTATTTTTTTTTCCATCAGATTTTATTTTTTAAACACGTAGCAATTATCAAAACTAACTTTAGGTTTATTCGTCATGTAATTATATTTAAAAAACTCCAGTAGATTTATTAAAATAATGTTTAGTGTCGCATGCATTACGGGTCTCGGGAAAATATTTGATCTCGAAGTATCCCCTTAGTCATCCGAAGGTTAAATTTATCGTGTACCTTCGTTCTCGAAGTGTTAGCACATGTTTCACCTGCCCGTATGCTCTCCGTTTATGCGGAACGGATAATAGCGCACTGGCCATATATACGCGCAGGCATTACTAATTCTGTTAAAGTGCGTTACATAGGTATGTTGCAGTAGTTTATTGATGCGCGCGCGTAGCGGAGCTCTCGCCGCTTGAAAGAGGCTCGTTTTAATATCCTGCAATTACTGTTTTATCCAATACAGAAGATTATTATCGAACCGACATATTTAATCTTTGTATTTTCTCGCTTGTTAATGGTAAACATACTTTATTATTATCTGTATCATTTGTCAGTTTTAATTACACATCGGACATAATTAATATTTCATTATTAATGAGTTTACACGACTGCGTGGCGCTACTGCGTCGATCTAAACGAGTACAAGTTCATTTGCCATTCCTATCGCGATTTTTCGCTCCAGCATATATTTCCGTGTCTGAAATAAATGTTTCTCCGACTCACCGGCTCGTAAATGAAAGCCGATGAATCGTAAGGTTTTTTTACAACACCGATTAAACTACGAGCCACTTTTGTTGGAAAATTTGTATAAAAAAAAAAAACCGGTATTATAAAAATATTATCAATTTTTTAAAGTCCGGGATAAGAGTGCCGCGACGAAAATTAAATGTCCGTATGTTTCGCTTTATTTTAATTTGTTGACTCATGTGATTTGCGACGTCATTTGCAATTGCCATCGCAATTTTTCGAACGGCATATATTTGCTTGTCTGAAATAAATATTTTTTCAACTCACCGGCTCGTAAATGAAAGCCGGTGAATCGGAAAGTTTTTTTCAAAACCGATTAAACTATGAATCATTTTTGTTGACAAATTTCCATAAAAACAAAAAATTGTAAAAATATGTTATCACTTTTTTAAAGTCAGTTACACATATTCCGTGACCAAAATTGAATATGCGTATGTTTATAATATGTATATAATTTCCAAAAGCAAAAAGGCTTAAAATATCCCATTTTTCTAAAATAAACAATTTTTTTCTGAATAAATAATTTTTTAGCAAATCGGAGCAAGTAGTACGATAAAAAAAAATGTAAAATATCTTTATACATTAATATTAAATTACGAGTCGACCGGAAAAATGGTGCTTCGAAAGTTGGCCGAGTCGTCATTCGCGAGCTTTTTTTTTTAACGGGAAACATTAAAAGTTTTCAAACTCTTATGGACCATTTGACAAAAGTAGACGTACGTAGTGAGGATTGTTTTCATGATCGTCTTCCGTTTGACTGAATATGATTGCCAGAAGGGAATATTCGAGGGACGTAAAGTTGGAGAAAAGCAAAAGCTCAGCCACCCGGAGATTATTTCTTCTGTGCAGACTTCCGGTAGCGTTTCCGTCGCCCGGACTCGAATAGTGCGAGACTCGCGTTTTAAAGTTTGCCGTCGCCGAGGCGGCGGTGTATCTTCGACGTCGCTCAGGAACATAAAGAATTCCTCGAGAATGCACTCCGATGCATTTCACATTCATGAATAACTCAACGTTTCGTAACACAATCGTGATACTAATTAATTATCTTGTTCTATGAATTAAACAGGATGCAATCCGTAAATAAAAACGCAAATGAAGATTGATGAATGAATATTGTTTCTAAATGGCTCTTCGCAGATTTTGCATGCGCGTTGATTTTTCTACGTTGATGTTTCTAAACGACGCGAGTCGTGTGTTTGCGCGGGGTGTGAAATTACCGGAGTCGAGAGTCACGACACAATAGGTACTCGTCGAAATGACAAGATAATTTAACTACCGCTGATAACGCGAATTTTTTATCTGTACGAATTTTTAAGGACATAGCAAACATGTCTTGAGCACAAGCATTCATCATTTTGTTTTCCTAATGAATTGTTGTTGTTTTTTTATTAAAAATATAATTTTTCGATGAAGAAAATTAGCTTTGCATTTCTGTGAACAAATGCTTGTTAAACGTACAATTATTTTTTTATTGTACAATAATTCTGTCCAATTGGCTTAACAGCGAATTTGCATAATTAGGTTTGTGGATTTCCGAATATAATCGTGTGCCGCTGACTGCTAAAATGGATTTATTATTATGGATTATTTATTATTATTATTATTATTATTATTATATTATTATTTGTACTCGCATTTCTTGTAATTATCAATCGGACATAGTAAAATCGTCCTATGTCAGAAAGTTTAATTTTTGAAATAAATAACGTCGGATGGTGTTTATATTTTATTTTTTATTTTTGTTTCTAGTATTCGTACACGGAGTGGAGAAACTCGCGGAAAATCATGAGACATAAAGGGTAATCGAGCCCAATTGCGTCTCGTTGCCGGGAGAGTTCGTAACCCTTCGTAAAAACCTAAGGGACTCGTTGCGAGGAACGAAAATGACAGGGTAAGTTGAGGGACTGAATAAAGTATGAATGGATAGGGTTACGTACTACATTTAACAACCCCATTTTGCCCAAAAACATCCGCCATTTACGTCTTATTAATTATTTTTTTTTATTTCAAAATTCAATTTTTCGATAAAGAAACTAAATGTTGGGCCCTTGCGGAGAAATGCTTGTCAAACGTACAAGTATTTTTTACTGTACAACAACTGTGCCCAGTTGCCTTAAAAGCGCTTGTGCATAATTAAGTTTGCGAATTTTCGCATATAATCGTCCTGCTTAAAGCCAAAATGGATTTATTTATTATTATTATTTCTACTCGCATTTTTTTTTATATTTAGAAAGTTATACTTTTTAAATAAATAACATAGAATGTCGTATGTATTTTTTTATTCTTTTTGTTTCTAGTATGAGTACACGGAGCGGTTCAATTTTTCAATAAAGAAAATAAATGTTGTACCTTTGTGGAGAAACGCTTGTTAAACGTACAAGTATTTTTTACTGTACAACAGCTGTGCCCAGTTGGCTTAAAAGCGTTTGTACATAATTAAGTTTGCGAATTTTTGCATATAATCGTCCTACTTAAAGCCAAAATGGATTTGTTTATTATTATTATTTCTACTAGCATTTTTTATATTTAGGAAGTTATACTTTTTAAATAAATACCATAGAATGTCGTATATATTTTTTCATTCTTTTTGTTTCTAGTGTGCGTACACGGAGCGGAGAAACTCGTGGAAAATCATGAGATATAATGGGTACGCGAGCCCAATTGCGGCTCGTTGCCGGGAGAGTCGGTAACCCTTCGTAAAAACGTAATGGACTCGGGCTAGGAACGAAAATGACAGGGTAAGTTGAGGAACTGAATAAAGTATGAATGGATAGGGTTACGTGTAGACGCAATCCCTTTGCGGATAGTTGCCGTATTATATGCGCTCTCTGTGCGAACCACTGATGATAGTGTATACGCGAACATGTTAACTGCAATGCCAAAGTGGCCAACTTCGCCAGCCAGTAGTCTTCGACATTTTTCCTCGAGCAATTGAAGACCTTTTCTCTGGGCTGGCGTTCGTTCGCACGGCGTTAAATCGAAACTTTCAATGACTCGCTGCAGTATAAATATTTGTCTATGTGACAATTACATTTTTTTAATGTAACTATCAAGGCAATATACTGAAGCATAAAAAATGAGAAAAAAAATTATATTGAAACACAAGAAACTTTATCCAGGAACGAGTAAGAAATGAATATTGAAATCTGCATACTGGAGCAAAAGAAAGAAGAAAAAAATGTATGTTGCAAAACAAGAAACTTTATTCAGGAACGAGTAAGAAATGCGGAAATATCAATTAAAATTAATTGGCCCTAATTACAACGATTAAGGTACTTGCTGGTAAGAATTTATGAAAATGAGCACTGCTTCGCGAACCGCAAATTAATAGTCAAGGGTTAAATGTAACGTTCTCACTTGGGGATTGCAATCTAAAAAAAATTCATATTCCTTTCTCCGAACAAAATATTACGGCAGACATTTTTCAGGGGATTGTCCGGCTACAAATTTCCCGGAAGAAAGTTCCATGTAGCAACAACTTTGAGAAAAATTTACAATTCTCGATGAAAAAAAAAAATGTTTTCCCTCTTTTGCTCCGAAATTTGAATCCCCAACATTTTTGCCCCGGTATAAATATTTTACAAGATAAAAAAAAGATTATGATCCAATTTTTATTTTTGCTATTGTTAGACGATTCGGGATTTACGCGATACATAATCCGGTCTGGACGAGACTTGATTTTGAACTCAACACAGACCCCGTACTTTTTCTCGAGCTCCGATTCGCCAGTGTTAACGACGCCAAATTCCCTGCAGAAAATTCTACATAGCAACAACTTTGAGACAAAAATTCACAATTGTCGATGAAAAAAACAAACAAAATTCTAATCGCATTTTTGCTCCGAAATTTGAATTCCTAATATTTTTGCCGCGGGATAAATATTTTTAAAGATAAAAAAAGATTATGATCCAATTTTTATTTTTGTTTAGATGATCCTCTCTCGGATGGACGAAACTTGGGTTTGAAGCCTCGCAGCCTCTCGGCGATCTATCCTCGCCGATGCAATATCGCCGTTTGAACGCAACACAAGCCGTGCTTTTTCTCGAGCTCCGATTCGCCAATGCTAACGGCTAGGCGTTTCCATCTCGATTACCTACACTCCCCCCCCCCCTTAAGAGTCTGAACGACGACCAGGCAGCGTGTTCGCGGTCCTTTCACTGTAATACACTAGTAGTACCTCGCGAACTCGTGAGTTCGTAGCACATACCTGTTTAGTAGCCTTTCTAGATGGGGGAATCTGTTGAATGGGTGTTGCTCTTCCGAGCGCCGCCCCTAACCAGTGAAGGTTGATAAAGGGTTTGCACCACGCATACCCGGGATCATTAATCCCTCGGAGCTCGGATATTATTTTCATGTCATTATAGGCATTATAAAAGCTTAACGAGGAACTTAAACTGATGCATGAATGCTGCATACATACCGTGCACTTATTTCTTATTTTTAAAACACGCAACTATTTTTGTTTTTTGTTTTACCGTTTCGAACTCGGTGTGCAAAAAATATGTGGAAGTAAAACATTTTCGAATGAATTTATTAACCCACTGGAAAAGCGATGGGAATTTACCTTGCCGTTTAAGTTTATAGGGCAGTTTTATGAGACGGTAGAGACGCACATTTTGTAACATTTTGTACAAATTTACATAGTATCGTAGAAAACGAAAAAATAATGATTTTGCTTTGCTATATTTATATATGCTATATTTACATTGCAAAATATAGTTCGTTAAACGATCATGTCAAAATTCGATTTTTAGTAGGTTTATTTTTTATTTTCCTCGGAAATTGATTACTTTATTTTATCAACGAATGCTTCGAAAAGAATAAAAACAAATCGATCAGCTGTCGAACTCCAGTTTGATTCTCTTTGGAACTATGATTATCATTTTAGATAATTGATTCTATTTCCGAAGAGAGCAAAAAAATTATTCATTCGACATAAACTCGGAATGTATAGAATGATATGATTTAAAAAAAAATAATGTTCGTGCCTTCCGTTACGTGTTCTTGCACCTACGTTAACAGATCGTATCTATTACAGTTGGATTTTTAACCCTTAGAAGCATTTTTTAATTTCTTTTTTAAAGTATGAAGTTTCAAATACATCGGTTGGTTGTTAATGCATTTTTTCTGAATTCAAAGCGGTGCATCACCCGTGGTACAACGTGCTCCAAAAACTCAACAAATTTATTTTCAATTTTCTTCGGAAACCGAATTGATTAATTAATTCAATCAACGAATGCCTCGAAAAGAGCAAAAATAGATCAGCTGTCGAACTCCAGTTTAACTCTCTTAGAAATTAGAAATTATGATTGCCATTTTTTACCCAATCAATTATATTTCCGAGGAGAGCAAAAAAATATATTCCTTAGAAATAAACTCGAAATGTCTGGGAATAATTTTTTTTTAATTCTTAACATACCGTTGAAATTTGTAAGTTAAATGTAAAAGAATGCCGAGATGTAAAAGAATGTTCCTGCCTCATTATATCGTACGCTCCTGAGTGGCAGAGGCCGAGCGGGTTGTGCACGTGAAGTCGGCACAGGTGGGGCAAGGGCGTCAAGTATCCACCATTTTCTTTTTAACCCTTTTTGCCACCGATTACGGTGGTGGAAGAGGCCGGAGTCGGGAAAATTGTGCGGCTGCACCGGTTGCCCGGCTAAGCCAACTAAGCCGAACCAGGAATCGAGCCCAGACATCGGCGAGCACGCGGCATACGTGGTATCGATCAATCCAGTAATTTGACGGTTCACCCTACCGTAATGCCATAATGGCTTGCTGATGGGCATTGTTGCTCGCTCCCTCGTTGGCCTGATCGGTCTCTCCCGTCCCGCTTTGTTGTACCATTATTATCGGGCTTCCAGAGTCATGTCGGAAAAATTACTCACGTACTCTCTTTCCCATAGCGACAAATGCCTATCCACCTCATTTCTTTTCAACCTTATTCGTATTCACTTAAGAGCAAATTCGATCCATTCGATCGATTTAGATCGATTTTTGCGCACGGCAAATCACACTCTATCCTCCGATGATAAAACAGTTTCCTGTCATGAAGGAAAAGCGTCGTTTAAGATTTTACGACATAGACTGTTTTAAAAAATTATAAACTTCATGTACCGGATTGGAAGTTTTATGCAAAAACTGGTACATTAAATTTAATGTAGAATTGTCATGTAAAATTAATGGGATTTTAGAGTAAAATTAAAGTACATTATTGAAATTAAAAACTTTTATAGGAAAATTAAGGTGAATTAGTAAATTTAAGTATTAAAGAATTAATTTATTTCTAAAGTTTTAAATATAATGTATATACGTTAATTTTTCATCATGATTGAAGATGAAATTTAATATACCGGTTTATGCATATAAAACTTCCAGAACAGGTACAACAAATTACATACGATATTTTTTTTACAATGTTGCTATCGAAAAATAAATTTAGAATTCGCGGGCGAGACAAAAGAACGAACTGATAAAGTTATCGTTGAAAAAAATTCCGTGGGGAGAATAGCCGGCAACCGGTGATGTATCTCCGCACAGATAACTGCTTTACCCTCGGAGGATTTTTGCATAACCAACTGCTTTGCCTCCCAGATTTTTTGATCAGTGAATTTGATTAATTTTGTAATTTTTTTTTTTTTTACCAAATTTTCATTCAACTTCCGTAATCATCATTTTTATTTGTGTTAAACGGTTTAAATAATAAACTACAATGGAGATAAAAGTTAATAAATAATCGTGAAACGTGACATGTTTTTCATTTTTTTTCTTTTTTTCATAATTTTTATCAGAAATGTACATGTTTAAACAGTGCAGGCGATCATAATGTGCTTTTCCTTCATTAACAATGCATTAATCATTGCTGTTTGTATAATAAACATTATCATCATTATTTGCAATAAACGTGCGTCATAATCGACTCGTCATTTTTTTTTTCTTCAACACGTACGTGTTTCATTGTATATACGCCGTATATATAATTAACATTGTCGCAAGTTCGATGATTGATTAAAATATTTGTTAGCATTTGCAGTACATTCGCGGATACCGTCAATAAATAGAGCATCTACATAAATATGTGAAACGTATGATATATCGTACTGTGTATAACAATAACACCTCATATAGGCACCTGAATCTTGTTTTGTGTTTGTTTTTTTTTGTCGTCGAGCTACATAAACTCTTACTTTTATTATTCGTTAGGTTCGCGTCGTTAAAACATTGAGAATCTACGAGAGATGCGCAACCTTAAGAAGAATTCGATTATCGGATCTTAACCGTTCTCATAGGAATGGAAAACTTGCGTGATCCGTTAAAATTCAATTGGCTTAACTCTGCGAAGAACGATGCTCTCGCATATATTCTTGAAAAGTCAATAACAAAGTATTCCTTTGAGAAAAGTGTGGAAGAAAAATTGAAAAAAAAATCTGGAACGGAAGGATTACAACTCTGAAGATGCCATTCAAATTTGACAATGATTCATCGAACCATTCTAAAAAAAAATATGGTGAAGACGGCAACAAGCAAATATCGGTACGCTCTGCGAATTTTTTCTACTTCATTTTACAATTTTTATTTGTGTCATTCGACGACGAATCAATTTGCCCTTTCGCATACTTCGAGATATAGGCTTTATCTGCTTGGAAAAAAATCCGAGTTGAGTAGATTCGAACTTCCCCATTATATCTCTACTGTCTCGTCAAGGCGCTAGCATAAGGGTTTGGTCCAGGATTTTTTTTCGTCAAAACGAAATAAACTACCTTAATCGTCTGCTATTAACAAATAAATAAATATTTATTAAATCATCCCTGTTCAACTATCCTAATCAGAAACTGTTATAATAAAGGATCAGTCAAAATTTCAACTCAATCGAACGAATGGATCTTGAGATGCGATCTATTAACAATTAACAATTAACAACGGATGTCCGTTGTTAATTGTTCTTTGTTAATTGCTAATGAGTTGTTTGTTAATTGATATTTGTCAATTAAAAAAAAATCAAACTTCATAACACCTTGTACTTATTGTGTGTAAAAATCCGATCTTATCCTTTAAACACCCGCGTTAAAAGAATATTGAAAATCGACCTGTTTTTTAGACCAAATCCTTATATTAGTAGTGCCTTAAAGTACCGTATCTATTAAACGGGTCGCCAAATCCTCGACAAATTTTAATTGCACATTCGATGAGTCGTCGATATTTTTATAGAAACTGCAACATTTTTCCAGACTTTTCTTCAAGGTGTTTTATAACTTTGAAAACAAAAAATGTTGAATTCATGCAACATCGTGCCTCAATGGGTAAATCGCCGACGTCTTCGTTGCCAGTTTGGAGTATCTCATAGCCTCTAGGTACAGATTTAACTTTTCTCTTCATCAGTTTCGTTCACGACAATGAAAAAAATGTTTTCTATTAATATTCTTAAGCCTGCATCCTAAACGTGCATTTCATAGCTGCCTCGTGTTTATATCACCGGTGTAAACTCGTCGACGATGCGAAGGAAGCTCCATCGTATTTTGGAAAGCGTACATGCCTGGACAGATTTCTGATTTTCCTCTGCGTCGGCATAAAAAGTTTATTTCCGACTATCGACGACACTAAAATTTTCAACGACAATCCGAAAGATAATGAAGACAACTGGGAGCTCAGGGAGAGTGTTCTCCGTCGTAAACGGCATGAATTTGATTTTCTCATCGATGTTCGATCTATTGCGAAAAAATAATACGTCGAAACTTTAATTGACGCAGAATATTTTTTTTTGTACGCTATAATATAAAATGTGTGCCTCCGAGAAACTCGGAAGAGATTTCGTGCCTGAATCTAATAGAGATTTATTGAAGTTCGTCGTCTCACGTTTTCATTTCGGCCCACAATATATCTCCGTCTACCATTCACAGCCCGTGTAAAGTGATCATTATTATCTTAAGTTTCTTTCGCGTGCAGCACTTTATTTTAATAATTTTTTTTTTTCGTTATATTAATTAATATTTTTTATCGCGTCGTTAAAAAGTGACGATTATATAAGTTACGAGAGCTTGCTCCTCATGAGGCCGTTATATTATTATTTATAATTAATATATCATCAATTTGTAGCGAAGACGAAATTGCTTATCAGTGGCCTATGTCTATTGACGAGCGTGAGTGAACACATTACTTCTCTTGGGAAAACGAGTTCTGCCCTCGGTCTGTACGTTTGATTAGACAATATCGCAATGTCAGAGGCTGGGATGAGCAATGGTCGAGAGACAATTTAAATTTTGATGCTTCTCCACTCGAAACGGTCTTCAATTACGCTGTCTCAACTTAAGGCCATGTGAAAGATGTACCACGTGCCATATGAGTGCGAGAGCTATGGATGCATTTTTCGAATCAATGCCATTTAAAATCGGTTGACATTTCGAATAAAACGGAAGCATCATCGGATGCGGTATTAAATTGTACATCCGCTAATGCCTTGCTATTTCTCGAAAAGTCTATGGTCTCTGAATCGCATTCATTTCAGATTTTGGTTACCGACTGAGTCGTTTCACATGTCCTTAAGGAGGGAGTCTCGCTGCGCGCTGAATTCGCATAAGTTCGACAACAATAAGAGAAAATTGCAGGTACTTCTCGATGGTGTAAAAATCTGAAAAAATCATGTATACTAAAGGTACTCAGAAGATTAATTTTGCATAATAATAATTGCAAAATGTTATTAACAAATTCATCAAAAAATGAATTGGTTAACAAATTACCCGGCAACAAAACTTTTTTT